>CAUYUJ010014594.1:0-92500 GCA_963575745.1 Prorocentrum cordatum
ACTTCCGATTGTATTGGATGATCGGAATAATCAGATGCGATTACTCCGATCATCCAATGATCGGAATACTCAGATGCGACTACTCCGATCATTGGATGATCGGAATAATCAGATGCGATTACTCCGATCATCCAATGATCGGAATAATCAGATGCGATTACTCCGATCATCCAATGATCGGAATACTACAATTCCGATTGTATTGGATGATCGGAATAATCGGATCCGATTACTCCGATCATTGGATGATCGGAATAATCAGATGCGATTACTCCGATCATTCAATGATCGGAATACTGCGAATCCGATTGTATTGGATGATCGGAATAATCGGATCCGATTACTCCGATCATCCACTGATCGGAATACTACGAATCCGATTGTATTGGATGATCGGAATAATCGGATCCGATTACTCCGATCATCCAATGATCGGAATACTACGAATGGATGATCGGAATCATCGGATCCGATTACTCCGATCGTCCAATGATCGGAATACTAATATGAATATTACGAATGGATGATCGGAATAATCGGATCCGATTTCTCCGATCATTGGGTGATCGGAATGATCGGACCCGATGACTCCGACCATTGGATGATCGGAATAATCAAATGCGATTACTCCGATCATCCAATGATCGGAATACTGCAATTCCGATTGTATTGGATGATCGGACTCCGATCATTGGATGATCGGAATAATCAGATGCGACTACTCCGATCATCCAATGATCGGAATACTACGAATTCGATTGTATTGGATGATCGGAACAATCGGATCCGATTACTCCGATCATTGGATGATCGGAATAATCGGATGCGATTACTCCGATCATTGGATGATCGGAATAATCAGATGCGATTACTCCGATCATCCAATGATCGGAATACCACGAATCCGATTGTATTGGATGATCGGAAAATAATCGGATACGATTACTCCGATCGTTGGATGATCGGAATAATCGGACCCGATGACTCCGACCATTGGATGGTCGGAGTAATAAGATTCCGATTGTATTGGATTCGGATTATAATGGATTCCGATTGTATTGGATTCCGATTCTAATTGGTTCCGATTGTATTGGGTTCCGGTTGTATTGGGTTCCGAGTGCATTGGGTTCCGATTGTAAGATCGGAATAATTGGATCCGATTACCCCGATCATTGGATGATCGGAATAATCGGATCCGATTACCCCGATCATTGGATGATCGGAATAATCGAATCCGATTACTCCGATCAATGGATGATCGGCGCAGTAGGATTCCGATCGTATTGGGCCCCATTTGGGAATCTGTGGGATTCCATTTGGACGATCGGAATAATCGGATCCGATTCCTCCGATCATTGGATGATCGGAATAATCGGATCCGATTACTCCGATCATTGGATGATCGGAATAATCGGATCCGATTACTCCGATCATTGGATGATCGGCGTAATAGGATTCCGATCGTATTGGGCTCCATTTGGAATCTGTGGGATTCCAATTGGACGATCGGAATAATCGGATCCGATTCCTCCGATCATTGGATGATCGGAATAATCGGATCCGATTACTCCGATCATTGGATGATCGGAATAATCGGATCCGATTACTCCGATCATTGGATGATCGGCGTAATAGGATTCCGATCGTATTGGGCTCCATTTTGGAATCTGTGGGATTCCAATTGGACGATCGGAATAATCGGATCCGATTCCTCCGATCATTGGATGATCGGAATAATCGGATCCGATTACTCCGATCATTGGATGATCGGAATAATCGGATCCGATTACTCCGATCATTGGATGATCGGCGTAATAGGATTCCGATCGTATTGGGCTTCATTTTGGAATCTGTGGGATTCCAATTGGACGATCGGAATAATCGGATCAGATTCCTCCGATCATTGGATGATCGGAATATTCGGATCCGATTACTCCGATCATTGGACGATCGGAATAATCGGATCCGATTACTCCGATCATTGGATGATCGGCGCAATAGGATTCCGATCGTATTGGGCTCCATTGTGGAATCTGTGGGGTTCCAATTGGACGATCGTAATAATCGGATCCGATTCCTCCGATCATTGGACGATCGGAATAATCAAATGCGATTACTCCGATCTTCAAATGATCGGAATACCACGAATCCGATTGTATTGGATGATCGGAATAATCGGATCCGATTACTGCGATCATTGGATGATCGGAATAATCGGATCCGATTACTCCGATCATTGGATGATCGGAGTAATAAGATTCCGATTGTATTGGGTTCCGATTATAATGGATTCCGATTGTATTGGATTCCGATTATAATGGGTTCCGATTGTACTGGGGTTCCGGTTGTATTGGGTTCCGAGTGCATTGGATTCCGATTGTGTGATCGGAAAAATCGGATCCGATTACCCCGATTATTGGTTGATCGGAATAATCGGATCCGATTACTCCGATCATTGGATGATCGGAATAATCGGATCCGATTACTCCGATCATTGGATGATCGGCGCAGTAGAATTCCGATCGTATTGGGCTCCATTTTAGAATCTGTGGGATTCCATGTGGACGATCGGAATAATCGGATCCGATTCCTCCGATCATTGGATGATCGGAATAATCGGATCCGATTACTCCGATCATTGGACGGTCGGAATAATCGGATCCGATTACCCCGATCATTGGATGGTCGGCGTAATAGGATTCCGATCGTATTGGGTTCCATTTTGGAATCTGTGGGATTCCAATTGGACGATCGGAATAATCGGATCAGATTCCTCCGATCATTGGATGTTCGGAATAATCGGATCCGATTACTCCGATCATTGGATGATCGGAATAATCGGATCCGATTACCCCGATCATTGGATGGTCGGCGTAATAGGATTCCGATCGTATTGGGTTCCATTTTGGAATCTGTGGGATTCCAATTGGACGATCGGAATAATCGGATCAGATTCCTCCGATCATTGGATGATCGGAATAATCGGTTCCGATTACTCCGATCATTGGATGATCGGAATAATCGGATCCGATTACTCCGATCATTGGATGATCGGCGTAATAGGATTCCGATCGTATTGGGCTCCATTTTGGAATCTGTGGGATTCCAATTGGACGATCGGGATAATCGGATCCGTTTCCTCCGATCATTGGATGATCGGAATAATCGGATCCGATTGCTCTGATCATTGGATGATCGGCGTAATAGGATTCCGATCGTATTGGGCTCCATTTTGGAATCTGTGGGATTCCAATTGGACGATCGGAATAATCTGATCCGATTCCTCCGATGATTGGATGACCGGAATAATCGGACCCGATTACTCCGATCATTGGATGATCGGAATAATCGGATCCGATTACTCCGATCATTGGATGATCGGCGTAATAGGATTCCGATCGTTTTGGGGCTTTCTTTCTTTTGTTTTTTTTTTTTTTTTTCGTTCAGTTCGATTTGGAATCTGTGGGATTCCAATTTGACGATCGGGATAATCGGTCCGATTCCTCCGATTCATTGGATGATCGGAATATCGGATCCGATTACTCCGATCATTGATGATCGGAATGAATCGGATTACGATTATTCCCGCTCAGTGGGATGATCGGCGTAATAGGATTCCGATCGTATTGGGCTCCATTTTGGAATCTGTGGGATTCCAATTGGACGCTCGGGATAATCTGATCCGATTCCTCCGATCATTGGATGATCGGAATAATCGGATCCGATTACTCCGATCATTGGAGGATCGGAATCAT
Organism: Prorocentrum cordatum; assembly: GCA_963575745.1. Classification (NCBI taxonomy): domain Eukaryota; class Dinophyceae; order Prorocentrales; family Prorocentraceae; genus Prorocentrum; species Prorocentrum cordatum. The sequence goes on from CAUYUJ010014594.1 coordinate 3,756, forward strand.
CGGATCCGATTACTCCGATCATTGGATGATCGGCGTAATAGGATTCCGATCGTATTGGCTCCATTTGGGAATCTGTGGGATTCCAATTGGACGATCGGAAGAATCGGATCCGATTCCTCCGATCATTGGATGATCGGAATAATCGGATCCGATTACTCCGATCATTGGATGATCGGAATAATCGGATCCGAATACTCCGATCATTGGATGATCGGCGTAATAGGATTCCGATCGTATTGGGCTCCATTTTGGAATCTGTGGGATTCCAATTGGACGATCGGAATAATCGGACCCGATTCCTCCGATCATTGGATGATCGGAATAATCGGATCCGGTTACTCCGATCATTGGATGATCGGAATAATCGGATCCGATTACTACGATCATTGGATGATCGGCGTAATAGGATTCCGATCGTATTGGGCTCCATTCTGGAATCTGTGGAATTCCAATTGGACGATCGGAATAATCGGATCCGATTACTCCGATCATTGGATGATCGGAATAATCGGATCCGATTACTCCGATCATTGGATGATCGGAATAATCGGATCCGATTACTCCGATCATTGGATGATCGGCGTAATAAGATTCCGATCGTATTGGGCTCCATTTTGGAATCTGTGGGATTCCAATTGGACGATCGGAATAATCGGATCCGATTCCTCCGATCATTGGATGATCGGAATAATCGGATCCGATTACTCCGATCATTGGATGATCGGAATAATCGTATCCGATTACTCCGATCATCTCCCCCCCCCGCATGATCGGCGTATAGGATTTCCGATCGTATTGGGGCTCCCCATTGGCGATTCGGAAGAATCGGATCGATTCCTCCGAATTCCGATTGTATGATCGAATAATCGGATCCGATTACTCGATCATTTTGATGATCGGAATAATCGGATCCGATTACTCCGATCATTGGATGATCGGCGCAATAGGATTCCGATCGTATTGGGCTCCATTTTGGAATCTGTGGGATTCATTCCAATTGGACGATCGGAATAATCGGATCCGATTCCTCCGATCATTGGATGGTCGGAATAATCGGATCCGGTTACTCCGATCATTGGATGATCGGAATGATCGGATCCGGTTACTCCGATCATTGGATGATCGGCGTAATAGGATTCCGATCGTATCGGGCTCCATTTTGGAATCTGTGGGATTCCAATTGGACGATCGGAAGAATCGGATCCGATTCCTCCGATCATTCGATGATCGGAATGATCGGATCCGATTACTCCGATCATTTGATGATCGGAATAATCGGATCCGATTACTCCGATCATTGGATGATCGGCGTAATAGGATTCCGATCGTACTTGGCTTCATTATTGAATATGTGGGATTCCAATTGGACGATCGGAATAATCGGACCCGATTCCTCCGATCATTGGATGATCGGAATAATCTGACCCGATTACTCCGATCATTGGATGATCGGAATAATCGGATCCGATTACTCCGATCATTGGATGATCGGCGCAATAGGATTCCGATCGTATTGGGCTCCATTTTGGAATCTGTGGGATTCCAATTGGACGATCGGAATAATCTGATCCGATTCCTCCGATCATTGGATGATCGGAATAATCGGATCCGATTACTCCGACCATTGGATGATCGGAATAACCGGACCCGATTACTCCGATCATTGGATGATCGGCGCAATAGGATTCCGATCGTATTGGGCTCCATTTTGGAATCTGTGGGATTCCAATTGGACGATCGGAATAAACGGATCCGATTCCTCCGATCATTCGCTGATCGGAATAATCGGATCCGACTACTCCGATCATTGGATGATCGGCGTAATAGGATTCCGATCGTATTGGGCTCCCTTTTGGAATCTGTAGGATTCCAATTGGACGATCAGAATAATCTCACCCGATTCCTCCGATCATTGGATGATCGGAATAATCGGGTCCGATTACTCCGATCATTGGATGATCGGAATAATCGGATCCGATTACTCCGATCATTGGATGATCGGCGCAATAGGATTCCGATCGTATTGGGCTCCATTTTGGAATCTGTGGGATTCCATTTGGGCGATCGGAATAATCGGATCCGATTCATCCGATCATTGGATGATCGGAATAATCGGACCCAGGATGATCGGAATAATCGGATCCGATTACTCCGATCATTGGATGATCGGCGTAATAGGATTCCGATCGTATTGGGCTCCATTTTGGAATCTGTGGGATTCCAATTGGACGATCGGAATAATCGGATCCGATTCCTCCGACCATTGGATGATCGGAATAATCGGATCCGATTACTCCGATCATTGGATGATCGGAATAATCGGATCCGATTACTCCGATCATTGGATGATCGGCGTAATAGGATTCCGATCGTATTGGGCTCCATTTTGGAATCTGTGGGATTGACGATCGGAATAATCGGACCCGGTTCCTCCGATCATTGGATGATCGGAATAATCGGATCCGATTACTCCGATCATTGGACGATCGGACTAATCGGATCCGGTTACTCCGATCATTGGATGATCGGCGCAAAAGGATTCCGATCGCATTGGGCTCCATTTTGGAATCTGTGGGATTCCAATTGGACGATCGGAATAATCGAACCCGATTCCTCCGATCATTGGATGATCGGAATAATCGGATCCAATTACTCCGATCATTGGATGATCGGAATAATCGGATCCGATTACTCCGATCATTGGATGATCGGCGTAATAGGATTCCGATCGTATTGGGCTCCATTTTGGAATCTGTTGGATTCCAATTGGACGATCGGAATAATCGGACCCGATTCCTCCGATCATTGGATGATCGGAATAATCGGATCCGATTACTCCGATCATTGGATGATCGGAATAATCGGATCCGATTACTCCGATCATTGGATGATCGGGGTAATAGGATTCCGATCATATTGGGCTCCATTTTGGAATCTGTGGGATTCCAATTGGACGATCGGAATAATCGGATCCGATTCCTCCGATCATTGGATGATCGGAATAATCGGATCCGATTACTCCGATCATTGGATGATCGGAATAATCGGATCCGATTACTCCGATCATTGGATGATCGGCGTAATAGGATTCCGATCGTATTGGGCTCCATTTTGGAATCTGTGGGATTCCAATTGGACGATCGGAATAATCGGATCCGATTCCTCCGATCATTGGATGATCGGAATAATCGGATCCGATTACTCCGATCATTGGATGATCGGCGTAATAGAATCCGATTACTCCGATCATTGGATGATCGGCGTAATAGGATTCCGATCGTATTGGGCTCCATTTTGGAATCTGTGGGATTCCATTTGGACGATGGGAATAATCGGATCCGGTTCCTCCGATCATTGGATGATCGGAATAATCGGATCCGATTACTCCGATCATTGGATGATGGGAATAATCGGATCCGATTACTCCGATCATTGGATGATCGGCGCAATAGGATTCCGATCGTATTGGGCTCCATTTTGGAATCTGTGGGATTCAAATTGGACGATCGGAATAATCGGATCCGATTCCTCCGATCATTGGATGATCGGAATAATCAAATGCGAATACTCCGATCATCAAATGATCGGAATACCACGAATCCGATTGTATTGGATGATCGGAATAATCGGATCCGGTTACTCCGATCATTTGATGATCGGAGTAATAAAACTCCGATTGTATTGGATTCCGAATATAATGGATTCCGATTGTATTGGATTCCGAATATAATGGGTTCTGATTGTATTGGGTTCCGCTTGTATTGGGTTCCGAGTGTATGGGACTCCGATTGTATGATCGGAATAATCGGATCCGATTGCCCCGATTTTTGGATGATCGGAATAATCGGATCCGATTACTCCGATTATTGGATGATCGGAATAATCGGATCCGATTACTCCGATCATTGGATGATCGGCGCAATAGGATTCCGATCGTATTGGGCTCCATGTTGGAATCTGTGGGATTCCATTTGGACGATGGGAATAATCGGATCCAATGCCTCCGATCATTGGATGATCGGAATAATCGGATCCGATTGCTCCGACCATTGGATGGTCGGAATAATCGGATCCGATTACTCCGATCATTGGATGATCGGCGTAATAGGATTCCGATCGTATTGGGCTCCATTCTGGAATCTGTGGGATTCCAATTGGACGATCGGAACAATCGGATCCGATTCCTCCGATCATTGGATGATCGGAATAATCGGATCCGATTACTTTGATCATTGGATGATCGGGATAACCCGATCCGATTACTCCGATCATTGGATGATCGGCGTAATAGGATTCCGATCGTATGGGGCTCCATTTTGGAACCTGTGGGATTCCAATTGGACGATCGGAAAAATCGGATCCGGTTCCTCCGATCATTGGATGATCGGAATAATCGGATACGATTACTCCGATCATTGGATGATCGGAATAATCGGATCCGATTACTCCGATCATTGGATGATCGGCGTAATAGGATTCCGATCGTATTGGGCTTCATGTTGGAATCTGTGGGATTCCAATTGGACGATCGGAAAAATCGGACCCGATTCCTCCGATCATTGGATGATCGGAATAATCGGATCCGATTACTCCGATCATTGGACGTTCGCAATAATCGGATCCGATTACTCCGATCATTTGATGAGCGGCACAATAGGATTCCGATCGTATTGGGCTCCATTTTGGAATCTGTGGGATTCCAATTGGACGATCGGAATAATCGGATCCGATTCCTCCGATCATTGGATGATCGGAATAATCGGATCCGATTACTCCGATCATTGGATGATCGGAATAATCGGGATCTGATTACTCCCGATCACTGGATGATCGGTCCGTAATGGGATTTCGATTCATTTTGGGCTCCTTTTTGGAATCTGTTGGATTTTCCAATGGACGATCGGAAATAATTCGATCCGATTCTCCGATCATTGGATGACGGCGTAATAGGATTCCCGGTTACTCCGATCATTGGATGATTCGGTATAATCGGATCCGATTACTCCGGATCATTGGATGATCGGGCGTAATAGGATACGATCGTTATTGGGCTCCATTTTGGAATCTGTGGGATTCCAATTGGACGATCGGAATAATCTGATCCGATTCCTCCGATCATTGGATGATCGGAATAATCGGTTCCGATTACTCCGATCATTGGATGATCGGAATAATCGGATCCGATTACTCCGATCTTTGGTTTGATCGGCGCGTTATAGGATTCCGATCGTATTGGGCTCCATTTTGGAATCTGTGGGATTCCAATTGGACGATCGGAATAATCGGATCCGATTCCTCCGATCATTGGATGATCGGCGTAATAGGATTCCGATCGTATTGGGCTCCATTTATCTGTGGGATTCCATTTGGACGATGGGAATAATCGGATCCGATTCCTCCGGTCATTGGATGATCGGAATAATCTGATCCGATTACTCCGATCATTGGATGATCGGAATAATCGGATCCGATTACTCCGATCATTGGATGATCGGCGCAATAGGATTCCGATCGTATTGGGCTTAATTTTGGAATCTGTGGGATTCCAATTGGACGATCGGAATAATCGGATCCGATTCCTCCGATCATTGGATGATCGGAATAATCAAATGCGAATACCCCGATCATCAAATGATCGGAATACCACGAATCCGATTGCAACGGATGATCGGAATAATCGGATCCGATTACTCCGATCATTGGATGATCGGAGTAATAAGATTCCGATTGTATTGAATTCCGATTATAATGGATTCCGATTGTATTGGATTCCGATTATAATGGGTTCCGAATGTATTGGGTTCCATTTGTATTGGGTTCCGAGTGTATTGGATTCCGATTGTATGATCGGAATAATCGGATCCGATTACCCCGATCATTGGATGATCGGAATAATCGGATCCGATTACTCCGATCATTGGATGACCGGAATAATCGGATCCGATTACTCCGATCATTGGATGATCGGCGCAATAGGATTCCGATCGTATTGGGCTCCATTTTGGAATCTGTGGGATTCCATTTGGACGATCGGAATAATCGGATCCGATTCCTCCGATCATTGGATGATCAGAATATTCGGATCCGATTACTCCGATCATTGGATGGTCGGAATAATCGGACCCGATTACTCCGATCATTGGATGATCGGCGTAATAGGATTCCGATCGTATTGGGCTCCATTTTGGAATCTGTGGGATTCCAATTGGACGATCGGAATAATCGGATCCGATTCCTCCGATCATTGGATGATCGGAATAATCGGATCCGATTACTCCGATCCTTGGATGATCGGAATAATCGGACCCGAGTACTCCGATCATTGGATGATCGGCGCAATAGGATTCTATCGTATTGGGCTTTAATGTTGGAACAACTCTTGGGATTCCAATTGGACGATCGGAATAATCGGATCCTATTTCTCCCGAATCATTGGATGATCGGAATAATCGGATCCGGTTACTCCGATCATTGGATGATCGGAATAATCGTATCCGATTACTCCGATCATTTGATGATCGGCGTAATAGGATTCCGATCGTATTGGGCGCCATTTTGGAATCTGTGGGATTCCAATTGGACGATCGGAATAATCGGATCCGATTCCTCCGATCATTGGATGATCGGAATAATCGGATGCGATTACTCCGATCATTGGATGATCGGAATAATCGGATCCGATTACTCCGATCATTGGATGATCGGCGCAATAGGATTCCGATCGTATTGGGCTCCATGTTGGAATCTGTGGGATTCCAATTGGACGATCGGAATAATCGGACCCGATTCCGCCGATCATTGGATGATCGAAGTAATCGGATCCGATTACTCCGATCATTGGACGATCGGGATAATCGGATCCGATTACTCCGATCATTGGATGATCGGCGCAATAGGATTCCGATCGTATTGGGCTCCATTTTGGAATCTGTGGGATTCCAATTGGACGATCGGAATAATCGGATCCGATTCCTCCGATCATTGGATGATCGGAATAATCAGATGCGATTACTCCGATCTTCAAATCATCGGAATACCACGAATCCGATTGTATTGGATGATCGGAGTAATAAGATTCCGATTGTATTGGGTTCCGATTATAATGGATTCCGATTGTATTGGATTCCGTTTATAATGGGTTCCGATTGTATTGGGTTCCGGTTGCATTGGGTTCCGAGTGTATTGGATTCCGATTGTATGATCGGAATAATCGGATCCGATTACCCCGCTTATTGGATGATCGGAATAATCGGATCCGATTACTCCGATCATTGGATGATCGGAATAATCGGATCCGATTACTCCGATCATTGGATGATCGGCGCAGGAGGATTCCGATCGTATTGGGCTCCATTTTGGAATCTGTGGGATTCCATTTGGACGATCGGAATAATCGGATCCGATTCCTCCGATCATTGGCTGATCGGAATAATCGGATCCGATTACTCCGATCATTGGATGATCGGAATAATCGGATCCGATTACTCCGATCATTGGATGATCGGCGTAATAGGATTCCGATCGTATTGGGCTCCATTTTGGAATCTGTGGGATTCCAATTGGACGATCGGAATAATCGGATCCGATTCCTCCGATCATTGGATGATCGGAATAATCGGATCCGATTACTCCGATCATTGGATGATCGGCGTAATAGGATTCCGATCGTATTGGGCTCCATTCTGGAATCTGTGGGATTCCAATTGGACGATCGGAATAATCGGATCCGATTCCTCCGATCATTGGATGATCGGAATAATCGGATCCGATTACTCCGATCATTGGATGATCGGAATAATCGGATCCGATTACTCCGATCATTGGATGATCGGCGTAATAGGATTCCGATCGTATTGGGCTCCATTTTGGCATCTGTGGGATTCCAATTGGACGATCGGAATAATCGGAACCGGTTACTCCGATCATTGATGATCGAATAATCTGATCCGATTACCTCCTATCAATTGGACGAGATCGGAATAATCGGTCCGATTACTCCGATCTTGGATGATCGGCGTAATAGGATAGGATTCCATTCGTATTGGGCTCCATTTTGGAATCTGTCGATTCCATTGACGATTCGAATAATCGGATCTGGTTCCTCCGATCATTGGATGATCGGAATAATCAAATGCGATTACTCCGATCTTCAAATGATCGGAATACCACGAATCCGATTGTATTGGATGATCGGAATAATCGGATCCGATTACTCCGATCATTGGACGATCGGATAATCGGATCCGATTACTCCGATCATTGGATGATCGGAGTAATAAGATTCCGATTGTATTGGGTTCCGAGTATAATGGATTCCGATTGTATTGGATTCCGATTATAATGGGTTCCGATTGTATTGGGTTCCGGTTGTATTGGGTTCCGAGTGTATTGGATTCCGATTGTGTGATCGGAATAATCGGATCCGATTACCCCGATTATTGGATGATCGGAATAATCGGATCCGATTACTCCGATCATTGGATGATCGGAATAATCCGATCCGATTACTCCGATCATTGGATGATCGGCGCAGTAGGATTCCGATCGTATTGGGCTCCATTTTACAATCTGTGGGATTCCATTTGGACGATCGGAATAATCGGATCCGATTCCTCCGATCATTGGATGATCGGAATAATCGGATCCGATTACTCCGATCATTGGACGGTCGGAATAATCGGATCCGATTACTCCGATCATTGGATGGTCGGCGTAATAGGATTCCGATCGTATTGGGCTCCATTTTCGAATCTGTGGGATTCCAATTGGACGATCGGAATAATCGGATCCGATTCCTCCGATCATTGGATGTTCGGAATAATCGGATCCGATTACTCCGATCATTGGATGATCGGCATAATCGGATCCGATTACTCCGATCATTGGATGATCGGCGTAATAGGATTCCGATCGCATTGGGCTCCATTTTGGAATCTGTGGGGTTCCAATTGGACGATCGGAATAATCGGATCCGATTCCTCCGATCACTGGATGATCGGAATAATCGGATCCGATTACTCCGATCATTGGATGATCGGAATAATCGGATCCGATGACTCCGATCATTGGATGATCGGCGTAATAGGATTCCGATCGTATTGGGCTCCATTTTGGAATCTGTGGAATTCCAATTGGACGATCGGAATAATCGGATCAGAATTCCTCCGCCATGTGGATGATCGGAATAATCGGATCCGATTTACTCCGAATCATTGGATGTCGGAATAATCGGAACGATTACTCCGTTCATTGCAATGATTCGTCGTATAGGATTCCCGATCGTATTGGGCTCCATTTTGGAATCTGTGGGTTCCAATTGGACGAATCGTGGAATAATCGGATCATATTTCCTCCGATCATTGGATATCCGGAATAATCGGATCCGATTACTCCGATCATTTGGACGATCGGAAATAATCGGATCCGTTTACCTCCCATCATGGATATCGGCGCAATAATTTCGATCGTATTGGGCTCCATATTGGGAATCTGGTGGGATTCCAATTGGACGATCGGAATAATCGGATCAGATTCCTCCGATCATTGGATGATCGGAATAATCGGATCCGATTACTCCGATCATTGGACGATCGGAATAATCGGATCCGTTTACTCCGATCATTGGATGATCGGCGCAATAGGATTTCGATCGTATTGGGCTCCATATTGGAATCTGTGGGATTCCAATTGGACGATCGTAATAATCGGATCCGATTCCTCCGATCACTGGAGGATCGGAATAATCGGATCCGATTACTCCGATCATTGGATGATCGGAATAATCGGATCCGGTTACTCCGATCATTGGATGATCGGCGTAATAGGATTCCGATCGTATTGGGCTCCATTTTGGAATCTGTGGAATTCCAATTGGACGATCGGAATAATCGAACCCGATTCCTCCGATCATTGGATGATCGGAATAATCGGATCCGATTACTCCGGTCATTGGATGATCGGAATAATCGGATAGTGGCTCGATCATTCACTGATCGGAATAATCCGGATCCGATTGATTCCGATCATACACATGGGCTTTGGCTCTACTGCTGTTGCAATGATCGTAATAAAATCGTTCCCGATTACGCCGATCATTGATGATCGGAATAATCGGATCCGATTACTCCGATCATTGGATGAATCGGAATAATCGGATCCGGATACTCCGATCATTGGATGATCGGAATAATCGATCCGATTACTCCGATCATTGGATGATCGGAAATAATCGGATCCGATTTACTCCGATCATTGGATGATCGGAATAATCGGATCCGATTACTCCGATCATTGGATGATCGGAATAATCCGATTCGGATTGGATCGGAATCCATCATTGGATCGATCCGATTACTCCGATCATTGGATGATCGGAATAATCGGATCCGATTACTCCGATCATTCAATGATCGGAATAATCGGATCCGATTATTCCGATCATACACATGGGCTTGTGCTCTACTGCGGTTGCATGATCGGAATAATCGATTCCGATTACTCCGATCATTCAATGATCGGAATAATCGGATCCGATTACTCCGACCATCCAATGATCGGAATAATCGGATCCGATTATTCCGATCATACCGGCGCCAGCGAGCGTCGCTAATAACAACAACAACAACAACAGCAGCAGCAGCAGCAGCAGCAACAACAACAACAACAAGCATAATCCCCACCACGGATCCCCACTTAAGCCACGCACCCAGGGACAATGAATGACCGCTCGGCCACCTCACTCTGATCATTACAATTCGGGGCTCAGACATGCTGCGGGCGAGGTGGTCTGGCCCGTTTCGCCTGAGACATCCTCGAACTCTGGGCTCCGAGGGGGAGGGGGGAGGAGCGAGGAGGGGCCAGATCCAAACGAACCAATCGATTTCACTTCTGTGTCGAATAGTGCTCTGGGAGGGGTCTGGGCGCCGCCTGGAACATCCTCGGAACTGAGCTCCCAAATCTCGCGCGCAAGGTGGTCCAGCCCGTTTCGCCTGAGAAATCCTCGCAACTCGGGGCTCCCAGGAAATGTGCGCGAGGTGGTCTGGCGCGTTTCGCTTGGGACATCCTCGCAATTCGGGGCTCCCAGAAAATGTGAGCGAGGTGGTCTGGCGCGCTTCGCTTGGGACATCCTCGGGACTCTGCGCCCCGAGAGGGAGGCAAGAGGAGCGAGGAGGTGCCAGACCTGAACGCACCATTCGATTGCACGTCTGTTGTTGAGTTGTGCTCTGGGAAGGCCCGGGCGCCCCTGGCCCGACGGAGGTAGCCGGCGCCGAGGAGCGAGCACGATTCCTCGGTGAACTGCAAGGGCTGATCGGGGGGGAGCCATGCTGGAGGAAATCGTGGCGATGCCTCGACTAGAGCGCGGCCGGCAAGGAGGAGGCAAGATAGGGGAGGAGAAGGTAAAACGAGCTCCGAGATGCTGTGCGAGAGGAAAAGTAAAGGAGCAAGACAGGACCAAGCTCAAACGCTACCTGCTTGAGGGCATCCCTGACGTAGCGGAGGAAGCGGAGAAGATGAGGGAAGAGGAGCAAGAGCAGCAGGAGGAGCAGGAGAGAGCAGAGCAGAGCCGCGCCGATGATCCGATGAGGTCAACCGCCTTGAACAACCGCACCCTGCAGGGCCACAAGGGAAAACAAAAAACGGATCAGGCGTTCGAGAACCATTTGAGGGGCCCGAGATTCTGTGGGGCCCTGCAGGGGGATTCCACTGGCATATCAGCGAGACCCCCAAAAAGGGGACACCTAGGGGGCTCGCCTATGCACTCCCTCCACTGAACAGGGCCGAGGGACGGCGACGCATTAAACCGACCCCAGCACAACCCCTTTCAGTCCTCCTCGGCGCGGCGCGGCACGGCCCAGACGTCGGAGGTCCGCAGGGAACCCGAGAGACGACCCTCGCCCAGGGAACTCGCGGCCAACCGAAGCTGGCGGGAGGCCTCCGAAAGCCTCTGGAGCGTCTCAACGCCTAAGGAGGCCTGAATGGGGGGGGTCCTAAAGAAAAGTCTAACCTCCAGGGCCCCATCCGAGTACTCGAGGATCGGGGAGAGGGTCCGAGCCTGGAGGGCGAGGAGGGTTCCGTCTGGGAGGCGGCCCTGGAGGTACAACTCCGCGGCACGGCGAGAGCCGTTGATAGATTGCAACCTGAAACGTGCAGGTCGACTCATAGCTCGTCGTCGTCCTTGTCCTTGTCCCTGCCGTCGGGCGCCGCCGCTGGTTTGTCCTTCATCCCAAGCTGCGCCAGCAGCTTGGAGGCTTCGCGCTCCAGCCCGCCTCTCGGCGGCGCCCCTGGGAGAAAGCGCACGGTCTGGTCCTTCTTGTCCGTGCCTGCCGCCATGACCGTCTGCTGGACCGCCTCCATCAGCGAAGCTGTGCCGTCTCCCCAAGGGTTCGCCTGCTGCGGGATGCCGAGCATGATCTGGAGCTTGAACCTGTCGGGCTTGGTGAGCTTCTTCTTGTCGTACCAGCAGGCCTTGAGTCGGAAGTGGCGGCAGTGGATCGCCAGCGTCTCGAGCGCCGACGGGGCTAGGATGACCTTCCGCCAGTAGTCCTGGAACACCGTCTGCGCTGCCGCTGGAGTCGTGCTGGCCCCCTCCGTGCTGCAGGCCCACTTGATGAACGCCTTGAACACGTGCGGCCAAGGGGGGCCGTGCTGGTGGTCCTTGCCGTCGGCCTTGCAGTTCTCGGCGTACGTCTTGCCCGTCTCCTGCAGCACCTTGACGAACGGGACCTCTGCCCCGACCATGTACGAGGTGTAGCAGGCGCCAGTCACCTCGGCCAGCTCGCGCGCGTTGGTGAGGGCGAGCCTCGTGAGGACGACCAGGAGCGCCGCCAGCGCCCCTCCCTTGCCGTTCTTCTGGTTGGCCTGCGCCTCTTGCCCGAGCTCCGCGAGCAATCGGGCCTGCTTGGCACCCTTGGAGTCGCTGGTCTCCAGGCCCTTGCGTTTCCCGACCGCCCAGCTGGGCTCGTCGAGATCCATCGCCTCCAAGCACGAGCGGGAGGTCCTCGAAATGGATGCGCGTATGGAGGTGGAGAGCAGGCTCGGAAAGAACTTGAGCCTCACATAGTCGGCAACAAAATGGGCCTGTCGGCGGGGCAAGCTCGAGAGTGGTACTGAGCTGAACCTTGCAGAAGCCCGAAGCGAACGAGTCCAGCACGTGGTTGTAAGCCGAGTTGCGAGGCTGGAACCTGCTGCAACACACGAAGCACGAAGCGCCCTGGACAGCCTCAGCCAACAGTGTTTTGTAACCATGAGCGGCCCGAACGTGAACGAGCCACTGACGCTTCGTTAGGAACCATTTGGCGCAGTTCCCGACGGAGCAGCGAAAGCCCTCACCTTGTCCAGCGGGGACCTCAGGTGGTGCCTCTTGATGGGGGCCAGAAGAGCCTGCAGGAGGAATGCTGACCGAGAGCCACGCGGCCCTGACGACCGAGAGGTCCAGCTCCGTGAACCAGTCCCGCAAGTCCCCCTCCTCGGGAAACTCCAAAGGGGCTCCTGACCAGGACCGCATATCCTCCTCAGTGTCCACAGACGTCCTCCGAAGCGCCTCGAAGTCCCTGACGTACTGGATGGCCCAGGGGTTCGCCGTCTCCGTGAGATGACCCTCGGGTGAAAGGGTTCGGAGGCCTCGCATTTTCTCGATGTACATGTCCCCAAAGAGGGGGGCCCACTCGCCTAAGTGTCGCGCGGGCTCTCGAGCCCATTGCTGGTACCACCGCAGACGTCTGACACGGAACTCGATCTCGAGAGGAGGGACCCGCCAATACCTCAAGACCGCCTCGGAAGGGACCGAACGAGCGTGGCCCCCCTCCCAAGACGTCGCGCCCCCCCTCATGGCTTTGCGCCCGAAGAAGACGACCCGCGCCGTGAGCTGGTCGATCTGGCTGGGGGTCGGCAGGAAGGCCTCGCAGGCGGAGCACGCGGGGCCCACGACCCTGGCCAGGAACACGGCTCGTCGCTCGGTGTAGGCGATCCCCCGAGCGTACCAATATTTTCCCATGGAGAAGAAACCCGCCGAGATGGCCGCCAGGCGGGCCGAAAGCTCGGCCCGAAACGAACAGTTACCCATGACCTGGCCTCCAAGATGTCGGGTAGAGTCTGCTGGGGCCCCTGCAAGAAGAACTTTTTTTTCCGCCACTTCACGCCGACGTGCATGTAGCCCCGTGCCCACGAAGGACAGGAGGCTGACGTTCTTGGCTGGGTTGAGCGCGTAGCCGTGGCGTCGGAGCTCAGCAGAGAGAAGCAAGTCGTATGCTCGGGACCACCGCGCGAGCTCCGCGGCCGTGGCCTGGTCGGGCGGCACCACGATCTTCCGAATGGCATCGTCTACGTATGAGTGAAACGCCAAATCAAGAAGAACCTCCTCACCGTCAAAATTGAGCGTGAGCTGGCACCAGGTAGCCGTCTCGGGGCCAAACTCTACGAACTGTTCCTGCACCTTCGCAAAGACGGTGCTGATGTCCCGCACAAAGACTTTCACCGCCCACGGGTCGCCAATGAGAGCCCCGACGCTGGGGCGCACGCAGAGGTCGCCGAACATCACGGCGGCAAAGCGGAAACGCTGGCGGCCGAACGAAACCTGGTCGTCCTTCATGATGCTCTGATTGGCGTCTGCGAGGCTGTCCCAGTTGGTGGACGCGAAGGCGTTGGTGATGTCCTTGAGGTCGGTGACGTGATTGAGGCCGAGGGAGCGCAGCTTCCATGTACACAGCTGCTGGCCCAGTATGGCCGTCTCTCTGCGCCGATGAGGTACGCAGCCATGAGCGAAAAGAGGTTCGTCCTGCAGCTCGTGTGGGTCCATAGCCGTGGCCATGAAGCCCTTGCCGAAAGGGTCGAGGAGATGAATGACTCTCTTCCAGGTGAGCGCCACTCCTTGACTCAGATGCCACACGAGCGGGACCTGGCCCGAACGTCGGAGCCTGTGGAGGAAGGTCACCAAGAAACGCCACGTGTGCTCCTGGTCGATCTGCGGTGTCTCGTAGCCAACTCCGTGGTAGCGCCTGGACACTCGGCGGTACGGGTGAAGCAGCATCCACCATAGCTCCAGCGGGACCGACCACGGAGGGCAAGCACGACGCTTGGGGGCCCGTCGTAGCCAATCACGTAGCTCTCTAAGTCGGCGCTTAGCCCAGCTCAGGCCCTCCTCGGTCCACGGGGCGATGAACTGCTGCGCCTCCTGGCCCGTGACGTCGTGGTAGATGTAGTCCTCGGCCTGCTTGACCCAGTCGATGTGGGTGGCCGCCATGCCCCCCTCGCCAGCCGGCAGCGACCAGCGCTCGGCCAACTCCTCCCCAGTGGGGAGGGCCACAGGCGCCCGTCGGTAGTCTCTCTTGCGGGGGCCCACGCCTGTGCCAGCGAGAAGTCGGGAAAGGCGGGCCACCTCGGCGCTGCGTCCATGACGTCGGGCCTGGTTGAGCTCGTCGACTGTGTCGATTCGCCACGTCGCCCAGTACTGTCTGCGGGCCGAGCGAAGCCACTTGGTGTGGCGTCGGAGCTGCCACTGCACGGAGAGGAGGGCCAGCGCGCCGTCGGCGCCGTCCGAAAAGTGGTCGTCACTGAGCTGGAGTCGGAGGGCCCGCTGTTGGTCCAAGAGCGGCTGGATGGTGGCGGCCAGTGTGCGATATCCAGGGCGGTACTCGGGGGCCTGGGCAAAGTGCTTGCTGCCTATCGTCATCATAGCGTCCATCATGAAACCCCAGTCGGCGTTGGGTGTCTGCTCCTCGTTCTGGATGGTGGCCCACTCGTCAGCATGCTCACGTAAGTAGGTCTCGAGCTCGATGAGGAAGGCCGCGCGGCCTTGGCCCGAGCGAAGCGACTGCATAAGCGCCTCACGGTTCCAGCGGATGGCCCGCGGCAAGTAGCCCAGGCGGCGATGCTCCGTCATGTCGCAGTGAATGTGAGAGTCCGTGGTGGCCGAGATTGAATAGTACATGCAGGCGTGGACTGGGACGTGGTCCCTGGGCGAGCGGGTGGCGATAACCTGCAGCTCTCTGCCCAAACGACGAAGCGGCCCCGCCGAGGTGATGTCGCCCAGGCAGGCCTTGGGCACGAATATGAAATCGATCTGCGAGGCCGTCGTCGAACCGAAGTACGTCGGGCCCAGGCCTATGTAACTGTTGACCGCCACCATGCCAAGCTCCTCCATGAGGGGCAGGATGCTGGTCGCGGCGTAGCGCTGCTTGTCCAGAGCCAGCGGGCCGCTGACGTCGGAAGTAGTGGGCCGCCACTGGGGGTCGCCGTCGAGCTGGTGTAGTCCGAGCCCTGAGTTCAGGTCGATGCAGAAGATGGGGAGGACCCGCTTGGAGCTGAGGTAGGGCAGCGAGCGGAGCCAGTCCGTGAGCGCATCACAGGTGCGGCGGTAGACGTCCTGGCCGCCCTTGACGGGCGGCGGTGGGTAGTAGGCTGAGCAGACGCCGAGGTCGTACCTGGAGCACCTGGCGCGGAGCGCGAGCCCGCGCCCCGCCAGAGACCCAGCAGGCGTCCAAGTGTGCGTCACGGAAGCCTTCTTCACCTTGGCCCCCAGGATGATGCTGCAGCCCGCGCTCTTGTTGGTATACGGCCCGCGAGCCCACCCGCTCTCTATACACCAATTGTGATCTCCTGCCTTTCGCCAGCGTGCCTCCCAGGGTCTCTCACGCCCGTGGCCCTTGGCAGTCGTGCCGTTCAGGCACACGAAGTCGTAGGCTCGGCAGGCCTGTGCGATCGCGGTGAGCCTCTCCCCGCTGGACGCGTGCAAGGGGTTATACTGGAGCACTCGAAGGCGGCTGCCGACCATCTCGCGCACGAGCAGGAGCCAGCAGCCCACACTGAAACATCTAGAAGCCATCGGAAACGAGGTAAGATGTGAGAGGGATGTCTCTGAGAAGAGGCATGCAGGTGGTGTGGGAGCTGGGCGCCTGTCGCCCTGGGCACCTGTGCGGGCGCTCCTGACCCAGATGCCTTGGAGGAGCAGGAGGAGCAGGAGGAGCAGGAGGAAAGAGACGAGGACACGAGGAAAAGGGGAAGGGGGAGGGGGAGGGGGAGGAGGACAAGCTAGGTGCGCTCGCGTCATATCTGACGTCCTACCCCTCCCTCCCATCCCTTACCATGGCGCTGATTTTCTCTATCCGCGGACGCGTGTCGTAGCGGACCTGTGGCTCCGCGCGCGCGTGCGTAGTGGGTGGTGGTGCGCGTGCGTGCGTGCGCGTGCGTGTGTGCGTGGGTTGTGGTGGTGGTGGTGGTGGTGGTGGTGGTGTGGTGGTGGTGTGGTGGTGCTGGTGGTGGTGGTGGTGGTGTGGTGGTGGTGTGTGTGGTGGTGGTGGTGGTGGTGGTGGTGGTGGTGGTGGTGGTGGTGGTGCGGCGCGGTGGTGGCGGGCGGATGGGCGCGCGAGAAAGAGGCCCGCGCTGGGGCGAGAACGCCATCCTGAACGACGGAGGCCAAACACCGATCCGAAAATGAGGCCCACGCTGCAGCGGGAGCACGATTCGGAACGATTCGGGAGCAGAAATGAGGCCGGCGCCTCAGCGAGAGCAGCATTTTGAAAAAAAACGCAAGCGAAAACCCAACTCCCGGGAATCCTGTGTGTAAAAAACAGTACGCGGGGGGGGGGTCTACTACTCCCTGGACGCCATCAGGGGAAGAGGGAGAGTAGTATTCATATTGACTAATTGTGGAGGAGGAGGAGGAATGCGACTACGAGGAAGAGGAGGAGCAGGAGCATTCCGAGGAGGAGGAGGAGGAGGAGGAGGAGGGCGAGGAGGAGGAGGAGGAGGATCACTGCGAAGCGGAGAAGGGCGAGGAGCATGAGGATTAGTATGAGGAAAACAAGGAGGAGCACGGCGAGCAGGAGAAGGAGGAGAAACACAAGGAAGAGGTCGATGCCGAGGCAGAGGATGAATAGAAGGAGGATGATGAGGATGATGAGGAGGAATGAGAAAACGAAGAGGAGGGAGGAGGAATGAGGAGGAGTGGAAGGAGAAATGAAAACGATAATGAGGAAGGAGAAAACGAAAATGAGGAATGATGAGGAGGATGAGGAGGATGATGCGGGGGACGAGGAGGAGTGAGATGAGGATATACAGGAGGCGGAGGAGGAGGAGGAGGAGGTCGAGGAGGAGGTGGAAGAGGAGGAGGAAGAGGAGGGGGAGGGGGAGGGGGAGGAGGGGGAGGAGGAAGAGGAGAAGGAGGAGGGGGAGGAGGAGGGGAGGACCAATGTAAACCCAAGGGTCATCAACGGTGTCAAAATAAACCCTCCCTCCAAGCTCCCTCTTCATAGGCCTCTACGAAGGTTCATATCCATTGAGGGAACTGCCTCGGTGGAAGACAACCGATTGAAGACCCTGAAGCATGCCGAAACATTGTTCTCGGGATTCCAACGCTACGGATCATCCTGACTGTTGCGTCTTGACGATCCTGAATCGTGCCAGAACGCCAATCCTGGGACTTCAACACCGCGAATCAACGTGACTGCTGCACCCGCATAATCCTGAATCCTTCCAGAGCGCTACTTCTGAGACGTTGATCATGGGAAGCAGTGAAACTCTTGCAAATGATACAAACGAATGTGCGCGGCCAAAAGGCAAGAGCCGCATTTTGAAAGCGCCTCGCCCTCAATCCGTGAAACTCTTGCAAATGCTTTAAATGAATGTGCGAGGCGCGAAGACGAGAATCGCATTTTGAAAACGACTCGCCCTCATTCCGTGAAACCCTTGCAAAGTTGTACAAAGAATGCGCGCGCCGCTAAGGCGAGAGGCAAATTCCCTACCTAGGCTCTGCCTAGAAGGGTTCTTACTCGGTATGCTTAAAGGGCCGGGCAGTGCAACTCGCCCCGGGCGGTTCCCCCAGTATCCGCCCCGCGGTTCCCCCAATTACGTCCCCTTAGCTTAGCGTTGCTTATCTCATCTTAGCTTAGCTTATTTCATCTTAGCTTAGCTTAGCTTCATCTTAGCTCAGGTTTATCTTAGCTTAGCTGACCTTCATCTTGGCTTCGCTGAGCTTTAGCATAGCATAGCAGAGCACAGCATAGCGTAGCATAGCGTAGCGCAGCACAGCATATCATAGCATAGTCCAGCATAGCATAGCATAGCATAGCGCAGCATAGCATAGCATAGCATAGCATAGCGCAGCACAGCACAGCACAGCACAGCACAGCACAGCACAGCGCAGCGCAGCATAGCATAGCATAACATAGCATAGCATAGCAGAGCAGAGCAGAGCAGAGCAGAGCATAGCAGCAAAGCAAAGGCAAATCAACAGCAGCGACAGCAAAGCACAATCAACGCAAAGCAAAGCAAAAGCAAAAGCAAAGCAAAGGAAAGGTAAAGCAAAAGAAATGTCGTCGTCGTCATAGCATAGCATAACATAGCATAGCATAGCATAGCATAGCAAAGCTTAGCATAGCATAGCGCAGCATAGCATATCATAGCATAGCATAGCATAGCATAGCATAGCAAGCACAGCACAGCATGGCATAGCATAGCACAGCATGGCATGGCATAGCATAGCATAGCATAGCAACTAATGCCGCTTTCCTAGGGGCTCCAACTTCTAGGTAGGGTCGCACTGGGGTAATTTTAAACGACCCGCCCTCCGTCTGCGAAGCTGTTGCCAATTTGTAGAGCTTCAGAATTATGAATAGCGTGGAATCTCAGGCGGAACGCCTGGCCCTGGGGTGCGACGGGGAGGAGGAGGAGAAGGATGACGAGGAGGAGGAGGAAAGAGGGAGGGAGGAGGAGGAGGCGGAGTAGGAGGAAGAGGAGTTGGAGGAGGACCAGGAGGATCAGGATGAGGATGGTGGGGAGGAGGAGGAGGAGGAGGAGGAGGAGGAGGAGGAGGAGAAGGAGGAGTTGGAGGAGGAGGAGGAGGAGGAGGAGGAGGAGCAGGAGCAGGCGCAGGAATTGGAAGAAGAGAGAAGGGGGAGGAGGTGTAGTGGAAGGGGGAGGGTGCGGGCGAGAATGATAATTACGTGGATGCGGGGGAGGATGAGGAGGACGACGATGGTCACGAAAAGCTAGGCGACGACGCCGAAGGCGCAGGCGGATCAGAAACAGGAAAAGCGCGAACACTCTCAGGAGCCACTTTGGCTGAAAAACGCAGTATCGGGATACCGGACTCGAGCTGTAAGTGTTTCGAAACGAATGGCTGAGGATGGCGGGGGCACTTGCATGTTCCTATCGCTTGCAGGCGTGGTCTTCCTCCAAGACTGAAAAACACCAGGCATGGATACAGAAGATGGGCGGTAAACTCAGCGTGAACTTCCTCTTCACCCGACCCTGAATATAGAACACACCATGCCGTCCCTCATGCTTCTCAGGCGAATATTTGTTCTCGGAGCCTCCTCGACCCCCCCCCCACTTCCGGAGGAAGAAGAAGAAGGGGAAAAAGAAGGGGAACGGGGCGGGGAAGCGGACGACGAATAGGAAGAGGCAGGGGAGATGAGGACGATGAGGACGAAGGGGGGACGAAGACGAGGAAGAAGAGGATGTAGAGTTGGAAGAGGATATAAAAAGGGGGCAGCAGGAGCAAGATGAGGAAGGTCTCTTAGTCAGCTCCCCCGGGCTTCTCGGCCCCAGTCACCAAGCTCCGCTTCGAACTTCTTGCCTGTCTCCTGGCAGGAGGCCAACAATGGGAGCAAGCAGAGTGAATAGCCTGGAGTGGTCGCGAAACGCAAGCGCATTGTGGACAGTGGGTGGCCAGACATGCGCGTCGATGAATCCAGAACATGGCCCAGGGCTGAGCCAAGGAGGGAGGACGAACCCACCCACCCACCCGCAAACCCGCCAACGAGCCACGTCGTGGCTGCCACGAACAGAAATGGCTCCGAGGGCCTGGGGGAGGACTTGTGATGAGGCCTGGACTGAACCAGGGAGGAAGGACGAACGAACGAAGCATCCAACCAACGAGCCACGGAAATCAAGGGCTCCGAGCTCTAGAACACAGCTGTGCAATCAATACTGGGTCGGGGCGCAATAGGGGGTGGTCAAGGCCATGGGGAGAGTGGTGGGGACAAGGGGCAGGTGGGAGCGGCCCTGGGAAAAGGGAGACAGAGCCGCGGCCAGAGGGGGGCAGGCCACGGGCGAGGGGGGGGGGAAGAGCGTGGGTGAGGACGAACAACCACAAACGAACGACAATGAAGGGTCGGGGGGCCATTGGAGTGGCCAAGGCCAAGGAAAAGGCGGTGGGGGCGGGGGGCAAATGTGCGTGGCTCTGGACCAGAGGACGAGTGCCACGGCCAGAGGGGGGCAGGCCAGGGGCAGGGGGGGGGCGGACAAACGACCACGAGCGAACGAACGAGAATAGGTCGGGGGGCTTTGGAGTGGCCCAGGCCCGACGAGAGAAGGTGGTGGGGACGGGGGGCGGGGGGGGGCGGTGGGAGCGGCCCTGGGCCACGGGGGGGGAGGGCCACGGCCAGAGTGGGGCAGGCCATGGGCACGGGAGGCCAGAGACAGGGGGGGAGCAGGACGAATGACCACGAACGGCCACGAACTGACAAAAGTCATCGAGGATCGGGAGCAGTGGTGGTGGCCAAGACCAAAGGCAGGCAGGGACGGGGGGGCGGCAAGCGGGAGTGGCCCTGGACAAAGGGAGGGAGGGCCTCTGCCAGAGGGGGGCAGGCAAGGGACATGTGAAGGGCAAAGCAGGGAAAAAAACGAGGTCGAACGACCACGAACGAGCGAAATGTCGGGGGGGTATGGGTGTGGCCAAAGCCGGGGCACGGTGGTGGACGCAGAGGGCAGGTGGGGATGGCCCGGGCCAAGGCAAGGGAAGGGTAAAATGGCCGCGGCCCAGAGTGGAGCAGGCCAGGGGCATGGGTGACCAGGTACAGGGGGGGTAGGAAGGGCGAGGACGAACGACCATAAATGAACAAACGAAGCAAGGGTCGGGGGGCAATGGGGCTGGCCAAGGCTTGGGGGAGAGCTGTGGGGAAGGGGGGCAGATATGAGTGGCCTTGAGCCAGGGGGGACAGGGCCGCGGCCAGAGGGGGCAGGCCATGGGCAGGGGAACCCCCAGGGGCAGGCTTAAGGACACCAACGGATGCTGGTCCACGAACGGGCGCACATAATACATCATATGATCATCCATCGCTGATTTCCCGGGCGGACGTACAGGTTGGGTAGGGGCAGAGGTGGGGCTAGGTAAACATCGTTCTAAGCCGCCCCTGGAAAAAGGAAGTGCGGGGTTCGTCCCCTGCCACCACCTTGGGATAACCCCTTCTCCACGAACCCCCACAAACCGGACTGCAAGTCGACCTCCGGAGGGCCGTGGCACCCAAGTAGTTCACCAGCTCGGCCCGCGAAACCAGAAGAAGTCAGAGGGGCCTCGGCCGCTCCCAGGAGGTAGTCGGCCGCCTCGGCAGGGTGGCACTCCCAAGAGTTGATGAGGGAGGCCAGGCTACGGCCTCCGCAAGGTGCGTGCGCGCGTGTGTGCGCGTGTCTTACGGGCGACGGAATCAGCGATAACTGATTGGAATGATACGGCTCTTCGTTTCCAACTGAACTCCACTGCGAAAATTGCACGACACTCCCGAGATAAGAGTGCCGCGCCGATCAGGGTCGAGCGCGCGCGCCCCAGGTCTTCGCCTCTCTCGAAGCAAAAAACAATTCTTAGCCAGACTGGCTCCCGAAGAAATCACATGTATGGTCCCAACTCCGAAATCACCCGTGCACGAATTGATGCGCACGGCTCCAAGGTTGTCAACTCAAGCAAGAAATCAAAATGTAGCTGCTTATGCCCTACCCTTGTTTTGGCTCCAACCACCCCAGTCTCGGCCCCTCCAGGCCCCGATGCCTCGTGAGCGTGTCCCAACAGAAATGACGGGAAAAGCACGACATGCAACAGGGTCATGTCCAACGCCGTGGACCACGCAGCATACGATCAGCACAATGCATTCACGCGGACAAGAGCGACGTCCTCAGAGTCATCGACCCCATGCCACTCTGCGCCCAACCCGCGAAAACAAGCACAGCGATGCCGAAGCACGACAACTCTTCAGAATGTCTCTCCCGCGCCCCACTGCTTCGCCATAGCCGCGGCTGAATCGAATTATCTCGCGCAACGGCGCATCCCTGCCGCACTGCTGAAACTCGTGGAACTGCCCCGAACTGCCATGGCCCCACAACCTCCACGACGGCGTCAGCGAGCGCAGCGGCATCGCCCCGCAACAGAGGAGGCGGTGCATATCCACGGCGCGCTTTGCACTGGCACCAGGCAGAACAGCATACGCGATGTACCCATTCCCGCGTAGAGCTGCTTCCTGCCGCGCATGCGGGGCCAGCCCCCCCCCCCCCCCCCCCCCACACACCCACACACACACACACACACACACACACACACACACACACACACACACACACACACACACACACACACACACACACACACACACACACACACACACACACACACACACACACACACACACACACACACACACACACACACACACACACACACACACACACACACACACACACACACACACACACCACCCCCCACCCCACGCGCGCACCACCGCAAGGAGGTCGCGCCCGCGACGCCTGCGGGCGGAAGGGATTTCCCAAGAATCGCAACCATAAGCCACGCCATCACACTTACCTGCAAGGGTGAAGGAGGTAAAAGATGAACGCGCTCTTCCACGAGCGGCGCCCTTTTTCGGCTGCCAGCTCGTGCCCAATCAGGCCGCCTTGAAAGTCTCGAAACGGATCGCGATCTTCTCGTCCTTCATTTTCGCAATGACGCTGCAGGAACTTCTCGGCGGCCTTCGGGGCGCCCATATTCCCCCGCATCTCCTGGGGCGCATTGGCGAAGTCCGACCCCGATCCGCTCGGCACGTCGAACTTCTGACTGGCCTCTGCCTCCACCGACGTCACCTGCAAACCTGAGAGGCCCTTGCTAGGCGAGCGCGTTCCACTACTCGCAAAGGAGCTACTCGCAAATGGCCTCGATCCGCCACTGCACTCTGCGAGTAGTGGGACGCGCTCGGTGACTTGCACTTCGGGCCCGAGGAGACCTCGGGGGCCGGCAACGCAATGGCGCTCGACGACGTGCGCGGGCTGCCAGCCGCAGCTGCCGCGCGGGGAGACGACGACGGGACGTGGCCGCTCGCCTGGAGCGGCTGCATCACCTGCTGGTTCAGCAACTGGCTGAAAGTCGCCTCCGCTGCCTTCGCTGGGATCTCACCCCGACGTCGAAGAGCTCCCCTTTCTCCGCCCTGTCCTCGAGAAACTCGCGAAGCCCATCGTTGTGCTTCGTCAGATGCCCGCGCGCCTTCTCCAAACGCGTCTGGCGGCCGCCAGCGGGCGACGAGCTGGAGTCACCCCGACGGCGGCAGCGATCGCGTTCCGCGTCACGGTCGCGACCCTGGCCCCGATCTGGATCGCGAGACCGCCATAGGCGACGGCTGCCACTGCCGTGACACCAACGCCGTGCCCACCGCTGGCTCCGGCCCCAACGCTTGCCCTGTCTACCGCCGCCTATCTCGCCCCAAAGATGAGCTCGGCACTCGCGATGACGGGGCTACGCCCGCAGAAACTCTCGAGCCGACCGAAAGGCAGCAGAGCTGGACAAAGAATGCGGAAGGCCGCGAATAATCCGCGGCGGATGCCCGAATAAGCGAAGTCACATGGGAAATTCCAGAAGCCCCAGACTAGAGGTCAGACGCGGTAGCCCCCAGACTTCGATATCTTGCCAACTTCCCCGTCTGGGTGCCCCACAACGCATCGCATTGCATCGGCGACGCGCCAGACCAGGGAGGCGAATGAATTATCAACGTTGCAACTTGGGCGGGGAACTCCCCAGACCCACGCGCAGCAAGCCTCCATTCGGATTCTTGCGCGCGAGTGTCAAGGTAAGGCCATTCACCCAGCAGAAGGCAAAGTCCAGCCACTCAAGCACGCTCTTCCACATCATGAGTCATGGCGTGCAGCCCTGGACCCATGCTTTTTGCGCTTCTGGCATCGCGCCGGACGCGAGCCGATCCTCGGGCCCGAGTGCGTCTCATTGATGCGCTGACGTGAGGCGCTCATGTGACTGGCCAGCGGGGCCAGTAAAATAAATTGCGCTCCTCGGGCAGCAACCTTCCAACCCGATGCGACAGGAGTGCCGCTCACATCTAGAATGCGTCTCCAGTGACTACACGCCCTGGCTCGGCGCATATGAGGCGCCCATCAGCGCGGCACTTGCTTTAATGAGCAGAAGAAGACTGGCTCGCCAATGTGGTCGAGGCAACCCCCATGCATTGCTTTTCTTAAGAGTCCCCCTGTGCCATGGCAGCAAAAGCCGTCCTTGCCTATGATCGAGAAAGGTTCGAGACACGCAAGAGGGCAGGAGGGAAGAGAGTGAGAGTGAGAGTGAGAGAGGAGGAGAAGGGCGGAAGATCCATGCAAGCTGCTCTGGCCCACCAGGCAACTGAAAGAAGCGTCGGATTTCGGCGAAAGAAGGCAGCGCGCTTGGCATGAGGGCGGAGCGAAGCCGCTCTAGCGGCAACCATGGACATCGAAGAGCTATACCACGGCTCTTGCGACGCGGCCCGCTGCTCGGCTACTCAGGCCCACCAGAACCGCCGAAAGCAAGCGTCCTCGAGCTCCCAACCAAGTGTCTGGCTACTTTAGCTCATGTGTGTACTGGCCTCTGCCGTCATCACCACGATTGAAAAGTCCGCAAGCGTTGCCCTACCGGCGACGGCAGCGCGAGCATTCGCGAGCATTCAGCCGATGCTGGGTACGTACGCATGCAGCCGCAACAACGGTCGACGATGTGTTTCTAGCCGAGGCAGCTGCTCCGCTAGATACGGGCTGACCTGAGTCGGTGCAAGGGCACGCTATACAGGCTGAGCAAGGGCAGCCCTAAAAACGTGCAAGGCTACTGGATGACCAAAAACCTGTGCGCGCGGCTCCGAAGTGGAAGGTTAAGCTCGTGGCAGAGGCTGGGACGAGCTCGAACGTTTTCGAATGCATTCAATGTCGCCGAGCGCGACTCAACGGCGCGCGGCAAGCTGGAAATGAACAGCTGGACCAGCAGACGCGGGGACAAGCATCTAGGGCGCGAGCAGGTGGAGCAGCATTGCTGCCGACCCCAGTCCTATTGGCCCCAACTAGAAGGACCCCGGTCTTACCGAACCACACTCCACCTTCTCGACCGACTCCACCAGGTCGACCGACCCTGATTCTACCGATCCCAGTTCCACAAACCCCAATCGTGTCGACTGTAAATCCTCCTTCGTGACCACACGGGCGTGGCAGGCACAGCCCGGGAGGGCCGCCGGCTACAAGACCGCGCGCAGGAGGGCGGACCACCAGCGGCGGCCTCCGCAGCGAATGCCCGGGGTAGCCGCTGAGCAGATCTGACCTGCGCACGGGGCGGTTGCGCCCGCCTCGCAGCGGTCGACCTCCGAGGGCGCCCCGCTCTGAAGCAGTGCTGCATCCCGAGGGTTGAGGGGAGGGCGCGGGCGCGCCCGTGGCCGCGCTCGGAAGGCCCAGAGCGTGGACCTGCTTTGAGCTGGCCCTGGAGGGGGACTTTGGGGAGGAGGGGTCAGGGGCGAGGTCAGAACAAGCTGAAGGAAAACGGATGATGATGATGGTGATGATGATGATGGTGATGATGATGATGATGGTGATGATGGTGATGATGGTGATGATGATGATGATGGTGATGATGATGATGATGATGATGATGATGATGATAGCCGATCCCCTGAAAAGCCACATCTGCCTGTTTCTGCCGCCAATGCAATCGTGCCACGCTACGCCCGCATGCCCAGCCAGCGGCCAGGCCCACCGCCTTGCGACGCCGCCAGCTGAGGGTCCGCCAGCCGCGCCACCAGCGCCTCCGACACCCGCGCGGCGAGCTGCCTCGCGTAAACGGCGCCCTGCCGGCTGCCTGGCTCGCCGGGCAGCGTCGCCACGCGGCGCGCAGCGGCCGCGGCCTCCGCGATGAACTGCTGCGCCGCCGTGCCCAAGCGCCCTTCGACCTCCGCGGCGAAAAATACGACCGCGGCGTCGTAGCGGTCTCGCTCCCGGCGCTCGGCACCAGCCACGGCGTGGCCGATCGACCGCTCCGCCGGCCCCTCCACGGCCAAACGGACCGCGACGTCGACCCGCGCTGGGGTCGGGGCGCCAGGCCAGCTGACGACAAGGTCCAACCGCGCCTCCTCGATGGTCCCGTCGTCCTGCGTGCAGTAGAGCTCCGGAACGCAATGCCCGACGTCGACGCACCCTCCGTGCGCCGAGATCCACTCGGCGAGGGCACGCGCGATCTCGTTGCGCAGCCGGATGCGATGTGGCCCGACTGGGCAGCACAACGCGTGGTAGCCCGCCACATCCAGGGGGCGGCCACACGCGCCTTGGCGCCCCCTCCTCGCCTGCCGCCGCATTCCGGGAGTACTCGAAGGCGCGCGCGGACGGGGTCCCCAGCAGGTCAAGCAGCAGCCGGCGTCGGAGCATGACGACGAAGGCGGAATCGCAGAGCACCGCGTCATCCTCTCGAAAGAAGCCGTTGCAGAAAGCACCAGCGCCCAGCCCGCCGCCCGCGAGCAGGCGCGCCCGCCGTGGCGCAGGCAGCCGGGCCCACAGCCGCGTCGCTGCGAGGGCAGCCAGCCCCCGGTAGGCCCGCGCCGCCAGCCGCCGCCGACCGCCCCAAGCGCGCCCCTCAACCTCTGGGTCCTGGCTGGCGGCCAGCAGCGAGACAGAAATGCCAGGCGCGTCGTCTGCCTCCGCGTAGAAATCGAGAACCGATTCAGTCGGAAGCTCAGCGGCCCACGGTCCCGCCTCGCACTCGAGCCAGGCGCTCTCTGCGACGGTGACGCGGCCCAGCTGCGCGGAGATGTCCGCGGACTCCAGGTCGTCCCGCGCGCGGCTCGCTGCAGGCGCATCTGGGTGGGCGGTGACAAGACAACCCGGGCCTGCCGAGAGGACGTCAGGCTCGACTGCGGCGTGGCACGCCCAGAAGATGATGATAATGATGATGATGATGATGATGATGATGATGATGATGATGATGATGATGATGCTGATGCTGATGCTGATGCTGATGCTGCTGATGATGATGATGATGATGATGATGAATGATGATGATGATGATGATGATGATGATGATGATGATGATGATGATGATGATGATGATGATGATGATGATGATGATGATGATGATCATGATGGTGATGGTGGTGAAAATGATGATGATGATGAGGAGGATGAGGATGAGGATGCTGATGATGGTGATGATGATGATGATGACGACACGACGATGATGATGATGATGGTGATGCTGATGACGACGATGATGAGGATGATGATTATGCGGGTGATGATGATGGCGATGATGGTGATGATGATGACGACGATGATGAGGACGATGATGATGACGAGGATGATGGGGGTGATGCTACTAAAGCCAATTACAATGGCGACGATGATGATGTGATGATGGTGATGATGACGATGATGATAATACTGATAGTGATGATGCTGGCGATGATGATGATGATGATGATGATGATGACGATGATGACGATGATGATGTTTATGCTGATGATGATGATGATTATGATGATGATGATGGCGACGAACATGATAATGATGATGATGCTGATGATGATGATGGTGGTGGGGGTAGTGGTGGTGGTGATGCTGGTGCTGACGCAGTTGATGATGGCGATGATGATGATGATGATGATGATGATGATGCTGATGCTGTCGATGATGATGACACTCATGATGACGATGATGATCAGAATAACGAGTGTGATGATGTTGTTGTGGCTGTTGATGAGTATGATTATGATGATGTGGAGGATGAAGCTGTGGATGCCGCTGCTGCTGCTGATGATGATGATGCTGATGATGATGGTGATGACGATGACGACGACGATGGTGATGATGATGATGACAAGATGATGATGATGATGATGATGATGATGATGATGATGATGATGATGATGATGATGGTGGTGATGATGATGATGACGATGATGATGACGATGACGATGACGATGACGATGACGATGACGATGATGATGATGATGATGATGATGATGATGATGATGATGATGATGATGATGATGATGATGATGATGATGATGAAAAGGCTCCATAGGAGTGGTCTGGGAGCAGTGCTCGGCACAGCCGCCTTGCATTCGGCATGCACGGTCGCAAGGGCCCCGCGGGGCCCAAGCCAGACCCAGGCGACGAGGGACGGGCCCCAGACGCCAGACAGGGGCAGCCCCCTGCTATGACCAACGGTGTCTGAGGCCACCAGGAGCATCGCGGTCAGGCCGCCCCCTTCCGCCCGAGCCCTCGCGGGCTCGGCGGACGTGAGAGCCCCCAGACCCCGACGGAGGACCGCCGACGGCCGCCTCGGAGCCGTCGGCCGAGTTTTTCAAGCCGCGTCCAGCGGGTCTTTCTTGAGGGTCCGCCGTCCGCGCGAAATCGATTCGCGCGAAAACTGCGGGCCGTTCGAAAGAAATCCGCTGGGCGCGTGCGCGCGAAAAGAACCCACGGCAGCCCAGAAGATGGCGGGAACCATGATTTTGGAGAGGTCGAGGCTGGAAAACCCCCAAATCCCGGTTCCCGGCTCTGTCTGGCGCCCCAGGGACTCACGGCGGCCCAGAGGATGGCGGGAACCATGATTTTGGAGAGATCGAAGCTGGAAAAACCCGAAATCATGGTTCCCGGCTCTGTGCTCTGTGCTCTCTGCTGCCCTGTGCTTTCTGCTGCTCTGTGCTCTCTGCTGCTCTGTGCTCTCTGCTGCTCTGTGCTCTCTGCTGTTATGTGCTCTCTGCTGCTCTGTGCTCTTTTTGCTGCTCTTTGCTCTCTGCTGCTTTGTGCTCTCTGCTGCTCTGTGGTCTCTGCTGCTATGCGCTCCCAGGGCCCCGCGGCGGCCCAGAGGATGGCGGGAACCATGATTTTGGAGAGATCGAGGCTGGAAAAGCTCAAGTCCTCATGGACTTTCTAGCACAGGTGCGATCCGAGGCCCCGAGGATGGCGGGAACCATGATTTTGGAGAGATCCAGGCCGGAAAAGCCCGAAATCATGGTTCCCGGCTCTGGCTGGCGCCCCTGGGACCCACGGCGGCCCCGAGGATGGCGGGAACCATGATTTGGGAGAGATCCAGGCCGGAAAAGCCCGAAATCATGGTTCCCGGCTCTGGCTGGCGCCCTGGGACCCACGGCGGCCCCGAGGATGGCGGGAACCATGATTTTGGAGAGATCCAGGCCGGTAAAGCCCGAAATCATGGTCCCAGGCTCTGGCTGGCGCCCCTGGGACCCACGGCGGCCCAGAGGATGGCGGGAACCATGATTTTGGAGAGATCCAGGCCGGAAAAGCCCGAAATCGTGGTTCCCGGCTCTGGCTGGCGCCCCTGGGACCCACGGCGGCCCCGAGGATGGCGGGAACCATGATTTTGGAGAGATCCAGGCCGGAAAAGCCCGAAATCGTGGTTCCCAGCTCTGGCTGGCGCCCCTGGGGCCCACGGCGGCCCCGAGGATGGCGGGAACCATGATTTTGGAGAGATCCAGGCCGGAAAAGCCCGAAATCGTGGTTCCCAGCTCTGGCTGGCGCCCCTGGGACCCACGGCGGCCCCGAGGATGGCGGGAACCATGATTTTGGAGAGATCCAGGCCGGAAAAGCCCGAAATCATGGTTCCCGGCTCTGGCTGGCGCCCCTGGGACCCACGGCGGCCCCGGGAACCATGATTTTGGAGAGATCCAGGCCGGAAAAGCCCGAAATCATGGTTCCCGGCTCTGGCTGGCGCCCCTGGGACCCACGGCGGCCCCGAGGATGGCGGGAACCATGATTTTGGAGAGATCCAGGCCAGCTCTCTGCTGTTCTGCTGCTGCTCTGCTGCTCTCTGCTGTTCTGCTGCTCTCTGCTGTTCTGCTGCTCTCTGCTGTTCTGCTGCTCTCTGCTGTTCTGCTGCTCTCTGCTGTTCTGCTGCTCTCTGCTGTTCTGCTGCTCTCTGCTGTTCTGCTGCTCTCTGCTGTTCTGCTGCTCTCTGCTGTTCTGCTGCTCTCTGCTGTTCTGCTGCTCTCTGCTGTTCTGCTGCTCTCTGCTGTTCTGCTGCTCTCTGCTCTCTGCTGCTCTCTGCTGTTCTGCTGCTCTCTGCTGTTCTGCTGCTCTCTGCTGTTCTGCTGCTCTCTGCTGTCTCTGCTGCTCTCTGCTGCTCTCTGCTGCTCTGCTGCTGCTGCTGCTGTTCTGCTGCTCTGCTGCTGTTCTGCTGCTCTCTGCTGTTCTGCTGCTCTCTGCTGTTTTGCTGCTCTCTGCTGTTCTGCTGTTCTCTGCTGTTCTGCTGCTCTCTGCTGTTCTGCTGCTCTCTGCTGTTCTGCTGCTCTCTGCTGTTCTGCTGCTCTCTGCTGCTCTCTGCTGCTCTCTGCTGCTCTCTGCTGCTCTCTGCTGCTCTCTGCTGCTCTCTGCTGCTCTCTGCTGCTCCCTGCTGCTCTCTGCTGCTCTCTGCTGCTCTGGATTGGTTTTCGCTCGGTTGGTTTTCGCTTGAACGGATTACCTTTTCGCTCGAACGAGCGTCTTTTCGCTTGAACGATCCACCCTCGTCTTATCCTCGCGCCTTCAGGCCGACCCGCGGCTCGAATTGCGTGCAGCTGGCTCGGGCGGCCCAGCTGCCGTGGCGCGGCCGTCATGGCCCTGCACACGGCGCACTGGTCACGCCCCTTCTTGAGGCGGTGGCCGAGGGGGCAGTGCGAGGCCCGCGGCGCCTCGCCACCTCCGCCCTCGGTTGCTCCAGCTGCTTCCTCGAGCGCTGGCGGCCTCGCCGCCCCGCTTTCCCGCTGCCGGGGTCGCGGTGGATACGGCGCGGTAGGCCCGCCGCCCCCGCGCCGACGGGCGCGGCGCCCGAGCTCGGCGAGCCCCGCCCACAGGTCCGCCAGGAGCAGCGTCCGCACGCTGGGCACGGGCGGCATCCTGGAGAGCAGCACCACGGCCAGCTCCACGAGCCAGGCGCCGCGCTGTTTCGCGGAGGCGAAGCTCCGCGCCACCGCCGCCGTGACCACGACGGGCAACACGAGGAGTGTCTGCGCGAACATGTCTCGGCGGCGCACGCCGCGCCAGCGCCGAAGTGCGACACGAGTGCGGACCCGAAGACGATCAGCGCCAGCGGCATCGCCTGCTCCGCCGCGTCCTCGTGCGCGACCTCGGCGCCGCGGGGAAGCTCCAGGGCCTCCTTCCCAAAGTCGTCCAGCTCCGTGCTTGGCTCCGTGCCGTCGTCGCCGAAGGCCTCCTGCTCGGCGAGGCGCTCGGAGCCCCCGGGAGGATCG
Organism: Prorocentrum cordatum; assembly: GCA_963575745.1. NCBI lineage: Eukaryota > Dinophyceae > Prorocentrales > Prorocentraceae > Prorocentrum > Prorocentrum cordatum. The sequence goes on from CAUYUJ010014594.1 coordinate 35,987, forward strand.
GCACCATCGCGAGGGTCGGTACCGCCACGATGGTCATCCTCTCCACGATGATCCGCACCTCCACGAAAATCCACGGCGGGCAGCCCCGGCAGCTCCACCGCGTCCCCGTCCACGGTGCGGCCCTCCGCCTCGGCTACCAGGAACGGCACGGCCGAGCTGCGGAGCGCCGAGCGCGGCGCGCCGCCCGAGCCGCCGACGGCGGCGGCCGCGATCGCGGCGGCGGCGGCCCGCGCCCCCAGGGCAGCTGCCGAAGGCTGCGCCGCCCGCATGGCCTCCACCTCGGCCGTCAGCTCGTTGCAGCGCCGTCGCAGGCTCCGCGCCTCGCGCAGAGTCGCCTGCAGCAGCGCCTCGGATGCGCGGCGGGCTGCCCGCCGACGCCTCCGCCTGTCGACGCTGGGGCCGACGGGGTCCAGGTCTCCAGCGGCCGCGCCATGGCGACGACGGGACGCGTCCCGTGCGCGCAGGTCAGCTGCGCGCAAGGTCGCAATACGGCAAGACGAGCACGGCTCGAGCCGCATGGCAATGATGATGATGATGATGATGATGATGATGACGATGATGAGGATGAGGATGAGGATGAGGATGAGGATGAGGATGAGGATGAGGATGAGGATGAGGATGAGGATGAGGATGAGGATGAGGATGAGGATGATGATGATGATGATGATGATGATGATGATGATGATGATGATGATGATGATGATGATGAGCACGAAGAGGAGGGGGAGAGGGCGGAGGAGGAGGAGAGGAGGAGAAGGAGGCGGAGGAGGAAGGGGACAAAGAGAACAGCGATGAGGAGGGGGAGGACGAGGACGCCGATGACGATGAGGATCAGGCGCGAGGGACGCGGGCGGGAGGGAGAGAGGAAGGAAGAGGGAGGGAGAGGGGATGGAGAAAGGGTGGAGAGACATGAGGAGGGATAGTGAAGCCAACTGCATAAATGGGTTAAGCAACATCCATGCTGGACTCCTGCGCATCGTACGCCCCGTAAAAATCATCACCGGTAATAGTGCTCTTGGTCCCGGCCATGTCGCGGCCAATGATGAAGTGTGTGGCACCTGCTGGGAGGCCAATGAAGTGCGAGTACCATCACGGGAGGATGGGCAGGTTCCTGCGCACGCATTGTAAACATGAACTCCCGCCGCCCCAACAGATCTAGACAAACAACTCTCTCATAGCTGGTATGTTCAACACTTTGTTTTGTTATGTGTGTTGAAATGCAACATCCTGTTTTGATCGTGCCGTCATCGCTTTGCCACGTGTTGCTTTACCTTCCCATTGTGTTCATTGCGCTGCCAGGTAAAAAATCGTTACGGACCGTTGCGGCGGCATCCATTGCACGACCCAGCTTTCCTGCAAGGTCATGTTCTGCACTGCAAGGCGGTGCTGTCACATTTCCCCGTCTCCTCCTTCTTCCTTCTCCTCCTCCTCCTCCTTCTCCTCCTCCTCCTCCTCCTCCTCCTCCTCCTCCTCGTCCTCGTCCTCTGTTCATCGCTCCGTGTCTCCTTCCTCCTGCCCCCTCCCTCTTCATGCTTCCTCATGCCTTTTCCCCCGTCCTCTGTTTCCAGTTTCCTGTCCTTCATTCCCTTTCTCGCCCTCCCTCCTCCTCCTTCTCCAATTGTTCCTCCTCCTCCTTCTCCTCCTCTTCTTTCTTCCTCATAATATAAGTATTAATATTAGCATTCGTATTCTTAGAAGTATCACAATGATATGTCTTAGCATTCTTAATATTATCGTTATTTCTCTTCTTCGTAATATCCGTATCCGTTTGCTCCTCCCCAACCTCCACCATTACCTCTTCATCCTCCTCCTCCTCTTCCGGCTTTTCCTCCTCCTCATCCTCCTCCTCATCCTCCTCCTACTCTTCCTCCCCGCCCCCATTTTTCCATTCGTGTTCATCCTTGATACATGCTCAGTGTGATCACCACGTGGGCTTGGATTGCCAACGCGCCGCTCGGTGCCACTCAACCCGCTCATGGCCAAACAGCACCGCGCGGCAGCGCCCAGCGCCGCTCTGACCCACTCCGCGCCACGCGAACACGCCGCTCAACACCGCTCAATGCCTCTCTGCGCCACGAAACCCCGCTCAACGCCACTGGCGCCCTGGCGCCGCCCAACGCAACTCAATTCGGCGGCGAGACCAGAGGGGGAAGTGGGAGGGGGCAGGCCTTCTCAGAAGGCGACGGGGCTTCTCAGAAAGCCCTCGCGTTCTCTAAAAAGTTCTGCGTTTTCGGAGGAGACTCCGGACACTTCTCTGAAGGCCCAAAGCCTTCCGAGCCCTCTGAAAAAATCCCCCCCTCTGCATCCCCCCTGGGCCCGCCGCCGATCGATGCCACAGGATCTCCTCGGCGCTGCTCGGCGCAACTCCGAAGCGCATGCCGGGACAGGGCGCACGGAAACGGAAGAAGGACGGGGTGGGGAACCGCGCGGCATTTCCGGAGGCCGAAAAATTTGGCAAGCGGCCGAGGAGGGCCCCCCAAAAAGGCACCGGTGGCCCCAGAGGACGGTCCAAGAGATCTGGAGACGGCTCACGCACGCCCTAAGACTGCTCGGGATGTCGCCAGAAAGGAATCAGCATATAACATACGGGTTGGTTCCCTTCACGCTCGCGCCTCTTCAGGCTCCGACATCCCAAGAAGACTTCAAATGCAAGCGAATATCCCCGACACGGCCCGAGAGACCCCCGCGATAATCCGATTGCGACCCCGGATGGTGATGAAACGGCGCAAGCGGGCGCCGAGACTGCATCTTCAAGGTCCGAAGCCTCGATGCGGACTAGCCACCTGTCCCGCTGCATAAACAAAACTGGCACACTGCTGCGAAGCCTCATTGCTGTAAGAACATTCCTGGAGATGATAACGGGCTTTAACTGTTCGTACAGCATCCAGCGAACGCGCTGGCAGGAAAGATCCACCAGCCCGATGGGCAGATGTGGATGAGGGAGTCTCGAATTCCAATCCAAGTCTTCCCACGGGGCGGGAGCGGGATGTTAGAGCGCCCAATACTGTCAAAGGCGGCGCCATACCACGCAATAGAACATTCGATAATGCTCAAAACATTCAAAATTGACCCACGACAGCTTCCAACATGCCTCCAATAAATCCCACTGCCGCCCCAACGCGGCGCCACGCGGCCACTGATTCTCCCGCGGGCGCCCCAGGAGGGCCAGCATCCGCCCATCACCGTACTAAAGGAAATTCGCGGAGATTGCATGATCCACGCGTCGCATCCAAATGGTTCTGAAACGTCAAAATGGTTCCACGATCGCCCAAAATGTGCCCCGCGAGGCGCCCCAAAGACCCAATATCACCCCAAGGTGCGGAAGGCGTTTTCTTGGGCCTGACATCACCTCACCAGACATCGCCATCATAATCTCAGTGGGCGAGCAACGACATGTGTACATGCACGCCCTCCGCGGTCTGGCCTGCACGAACGTCCGCGTTGACGCGCACTCCAGGGGAAGCTAACCGCGTACGTGTGCATATGTTGCTGGCCTCTGACTCAGCTCTGACACGCGAACCTCCTGCAGCCCTCGGGACTGCCGCGCTAGCTGGCAGGCTCGCTCAGCCACCAACATCAAATTACAAGTAACATCAACCTGCCATGGCGTAGAACGTCGTCTAGACGCGTTCGTTGGCTCTCGCGCGCGCCGCCTCGGGAGTTGATCGGGCCCCGCAGCTCTCACCCCCGAGGTCCAATCTGGGCCTCGCAGGGCGCGCGCGGACTCTCAACAGCTCCAAACTCACCGCTCTGCATCTCCAAGCGGCCAGCACCTCCCGTCGGCCAGCCCACGCAATTTCGATCTCGACTTGCACGCGGCAGGCCCTGCATAGAAACCCTTCTCATCCTCTCGTGCACCTCTCTCGCTGGCGATTCTTCTCTCGCTCGCATCGCGCTCCTCGGTGATGTCTCACGTGGCCAAAACGGGGTTCGTGGACCAAGCTCCTCCTCTCTCTCCCTCCTGCTCCGCAGGGCCGGGCGCCGATGGCCTCGAACCCCGCGCTCGACCATTTTGGCCCTGATGATATACGTCGTGAGCACCGGCGCGAATGATATCGCGGCTGTCAGACTCCACCACCCACTCGAGTTGGAGACAGTCACGCTGGCGTTCAAGTCGTCGTAGCACCCGCGTCTGCCTGCCTGCCCAGCCAGGCCCATCACCGCCGTGACCTTCACCAGCATCTCGGGGCTTGTGAAGCTCGTCACGCCGATGCTGATCAGGCCAAGCGTCTTCATATGTCTCGAGGGGGCATCCTTATCCATCAGCTCCGTCCAGATGTCGGCGACCTGGTCCTCGCTTACTTTAGAAAGCATCAACTCCCCGTCTCTCGCCATGTCCGGATGCCACATCCACTGCGTCTGTAGGTTCGACTCGTCGGACCAAATGTCTACGGATCATGTCCTTCGCTGCTAAATCCGCGCGCAGGCCCTGTGCAATGTCATGCTGCTCGTTCCTGAGATTGGCCATCTCCCCGAGTGCGCGCTCGATAGTGGGCCCCCTCGCAGTTCCCGACCCCGCGACGTAGAACTCCGACGCTCCACTCGATAGTGCCACCGTCGCGTGCGATGGCGCCCGGTTATCCAGCAGGCGCTGTCCTAGTAGATGCCCTTGAACGAGATGCCCTTGAACGCGGAGCCGTTCCCAGCCCCATCGGCGCCCGCGGGCACCGTCGACATGTCGGTCGCCTCCTGGCAGGGGTTGAACATGAGATGTCCGTCGCGCCCGTCAGGTGCCGGACCAGCCTCATCTGCTCGAGCGGGCTCTTCACTCTCGGGCGGCCCATGGCGCAGCTCCGCCACCTCGCGGACTCCGGGACGTCCCCGCTGTCGCTCGCCAGGGACTGGGCGAGGCCACCGCGGCGTCGATGCACCATAATGATTGCTCGTGCCAGCGGCCCTCAGCTCCCCGAGCTACTTCTGCACAGTGATACGGGTTCGGTGCGTCCGCCACCTTCGCGCGCCTCGGCTCGAATCCCTCACCCATATACAAGATGAGCTCCGAATCGGGCAGGACGCCGAAGCCCCCCCCCCGCGCCGCCCTGCTCGAGAACGCATATCCTCGAGCCCCGCCTGGCCCCAATCGAAGATGAGGTTCGACCTTGGACCTGGTCGACGTCAACCCATCGAAGGTGCTGATCTCCTCATCGCATACCCCCACGGAGATGTTGCCCCCATGGCCCGCGCAGAAGGGGTCCATCTGCGGGCTGCAATTTGCGCCGCGCGTCATCTTGAGCTCCGCGCAGCCGCACCTCTGGAAGTTCTTTCGAACCTCTCCCTGAACAGCATCGACGCGGCAGGCGCGCCGCGCAGTGTCCTATCCGGCTTCCACTACATCCCAGGCCGCCTCTGTTCACGCGGGGCGGCACTGCGCTGCGGTTCCATGATATTCGCGTGAGTGAGAGGCTACCGAAGGAGCGCATGCCAATGACGTTATGTTGTCCGCCTGGCCCTCTCGAATCTCCTTCGGCCGTCTCTGGCGCGGGTCGCTGCTCATGAATAGGCCAGCTTGACTCCCCATAACGCTGGTGTCCCAGCGGAGCCGGCCGCCTCGTAGTCCAGGTGATCCTGGGGCCCTCCTGCCGCGTCCATCCCCACCTCCCTGCCCGGTTCGCCTCGCATGGTGTAGGGCTGGCGCGCCTGGCATCCTTGCATGCGCCTCAGATGCGCGGGGTGGCGGTGGAACTCCCCGCGGCCCCCGTGGCGCCCCAGCTTCTGGGCGTGCTGCTGCTCTTTCTCGGAGAGGCGGCAATTCTTGACCTGGGCTCTGCCCTTCAAAGACCTTGCGGGCCCTCGCCGTGCATCTCGCAGTGTGAATCGACGAGTTGCCCTCGCATGTAGAGCGTCTAGCAGCGCGACCCTCCGCCGCCGCCCGTGCAATGTCATTCCTAATCCTGACAGCCTCATTCTGGCCCAGGCCCTGGGGGGGCCCAGGGCACACCAGCGAACGCGTTGCGAACCCCCCGCGGCATCTCCCCGGGCGCCCTCAAGCGCTCGGCCCCGCGCAGTACCCGCCATGATCTCGCCGCCCTCGTCGCGCCTGCCGAGGAAGATGCCCTCGCTCGCCTCACCTCGGCCCCAGCTCGGAGCAATCCCTGGCCTGGATTGCATCTGACTGAGGGGGGCGACCTTGGAGCTCGAACGCCAATCAGAGTTGTGTTCGGGCGGGCGGGCACGTCAAAAGTTCGAGCTCGGAAACCACCGAGGGCGGTAGTTTCAAACCAAGGTTCGGAAGTTCAGGGGTTCACTTGCCCTGACAGATGTCGGACAAATTTTGGGACACTTGAATAAGCTTGGACCTTTCCAAGCAAATTCTGGATGTCAGAAAGAATTCGAACGCGCTCTGGGCGTTCGGAACGTCGTCGCCGCCGAACTTGGCCCAAACTTATTTGCGAACTTCGAAGTTTTAACGGCGTCAGAGCTGAAGTGCATAGAAGCATGTGTCTGGCATGTTTGCCAGTCGTTCTCGATATTATAGTGGGGCCGTTTGCGCCCCCTCAGCCAGATGCAAGGCTTGGATGCTGCGACCGATGGCCTTGCCGATCTTCTCTGCCCTGCATTTAGCTCGCCCCGCTCTCTCCAGGCGCGCGGCCTCCACTCTTGGCCGCGAGACACGCGAATGGAAAACCCGCGTGGCGAGCGAGCCAAGGCATGTTTGGGCCTCTGGGTCCAATCTTGAGCTGGAACTCGTCTTCGAGCGCGGCGCGCAGCGGTCGGGGCAATTATTCGATCTGCCCCACCGCTTCCTCGATGGCGCCGCTGCTCTGATGCGAAGCCTCGGGGGGCTTCTCTTCCACCGCGCCGCGCTTCCTCCTCTGCGTTGCCGCCGAGGCGGCCGCCCAGGGCGAGGCCTTCCGGTCGCCCGTCAAACCTAATGTCAACCGAGCCCCAGGCGTGAAGGTATAACCTATCCGCCGAGTTGACGCGTTCACTCGGGGCCCGCGGACCATCGCCTCCACGACTGTGGCCACGGCGTCCTCTGGCTTCTGCGCCATCGCCAGGACAGTCGCCATGTCCACCTCGACCTCGCAGTGAATGAAGGAGTAGCCCATGCTGAGGACAAGGGTGGTCGGCGCGCCCTCGCGCACAGCTGCTCTGCGCGCCCCCTCCTCGCTGCGCCCCCGTTGGCGCCGCTTGCGCCCATCTCTGAGCGGCATGCACGCTGCCTCGTGGGCCCTGCTCTACGCGGGCGTCGGCTGGCAACTGTCCATCCTGAGATCGGGCGTTCGCCGCCTCGCTCTCGTCGTCGACTGGCCCCCCGGACCCCCCGTCGGGCACGGCGTCCTGGCGCCCAGTCGAAGCTGTAGATGCCTCCGCGCTCCTGGACCCCCAAAGGCTTAGCATTCGCGCAACCAGTTTCACTCTCGATGGGACTCTCGATGGGGTTCAGGATCCGCTCCGCCATCTCCTCGTTCACAACGCCCCCCCCCCCCGCCCCCATCAGACAAAGCCCCCTGAGTTCCCTTAGCGACGCCACTCGCAGCGACGATCGTCTCGCGCGCACTCCTCGCGACAGACTGGCCTTCGAACGGTTGCGCGCGTCGCGCGTCTCCATCTTAATTGTCGCCACGCCGTCCGCGCATATCGTTGCCGCGTCTGCTTGTGCGAGTGGAGGCGCGCCGCCAAGACAATGGCAAAGCACTCTCGGTGCGAACGCAGGCGGGCGCGCGCCCCTTGCCGAACGCGAGCAGACCGCCACCTCTCGCCCTCCACCGTCATGCCTTAGTCTTGGCCGCCTATCACAATCACCAGGTCATGTTCGCGCTGCTCACACTTGTCCGTGATCGTGCACTGCGGGCCCTCCTGTCTCCGTCTCGCGCGCATCTCCCAGCGTGAATGCGTGGCCCCCTTCGCCATCGCGGTCCATCCGTGGGTTTCGTCTCGCCGTTGCCTCTGCGCGTGCCGATCGACCGCGGCCGTTCGTTCGCGGTCTTGCCGTCCTCTAAGTCCTGGCATGTTTCCCAGCGCCCCATCAGCTCGTGACCGTTCTCGTTGCAGCACTTATACGGTCCCTGATCGTCGCGCCCCTTTCCGCGATAATTCCAGCTGGTCTTGCCTCCGCCTGACTTGCAATACTCACCATCGCCGCAGTTGCTGTCGAACGCGATCGGGCCCCAGTCCATCGTCACCGGGCCTTATGAAGCCATAACTGCATGCTTCGGCTTCGTGTAGTTGGTGGCCTCAACTTGAACATATTTGCATGTCGTGCCACCGTCGCGTTCAGCGTCACATGTTCCCGCAATTTGTCGGCGACAATCCCCGTGCTCAAGACTGATTTCATGATGGACTCCGTGACTTCAGCGTCCTAGATACGACGCCTTTGATCGGGCCGCTCCCCCGCAAAGTCGGAAACCAGATCGCGCTTAGCATGCCTTGATTTTCTCCGGGTGGAGCGCTTTTCGCGATGCCCTGAGCCAGCATCCTTGAATGTCATTGGCGCTGGCTCGGTGGGCGTCCTCATTTACTCGCGCTCGTACCCCTCAGCGTTCACATTGGATGCTTTTTTCAAGGGCCCAGCCATGTGATGATCGACCGCCACGCAATAGCCCGAAGGGACGAAGCTCCAGTTCTCCCTTGTGATGCCGTCCTCGTACTTGGAATTATCGTCGATATCTCCACTGAATCTTTCCTAGTTGCCCAGCATTTTCGTGTACCTTCGCTGTCGGCCGAGCTTTATTTTCAGGTCGTTGTTCGACGGGTTGTGTTTGAGTCTATGATGTGCCCGTCTTATGCTGAGGCTCTATCTGGGTCCTCTGCAGAACGACCACCTGATCCAATGCAACTGGTCTCTGCAATAACTCACCTGGGGTCACCATGGCGGGCCGCTGGCCTAGAAAGGCTCGAAACTTTCTCTGTCGGGTTTGCGCGAGGTTGCCTGGCCGCGGGGGACCAGGCTCCGCTGCCATGCGGAAGGCGGTACCCCCTCGAAAATGTGTTGTACTTAAGCCAAGCATCACAACCACATCAATTCTGGCACGTGGAGCACCTGCACAAGAGCCCCCACGGTCGCCGCAATATACGGCGCGTTTTGCTCCGACTCGGGCTGGCATTGAGACCCCTCTTTCGCTCAAAGCTAAGGTGAATGCACACCTCAGGTTGTTCAACATGGTTTGCATCTCGGACCCATCAGTGGGAAACTGTTACACCAATGTGGTCCCGATGTGGCTTCGTATATCTGGGCATGTCCATTGAACAGCACTCATGTGCAAAGAGGTGGATGCATCATTACATATCAGTACCTCCTGCCCATCAAGGATTATTGGGGAAATAGCGAGCGCAATGAAAGATATGAAGTTCACGAATGCTGCACATTTGGCAAGGATCCATTGCTCACAACACACACTGCACGCCAACAATGCTGGCATACGCCTCGCCGTGAAATCAAAAGCTGGTCATAGAGAGGGTGACTCAGAAGCGGACGCTCGTTGCGAGCGCCGACTGACACCTTTCGGCAGGGAGGGGGGTGCAGGGAGATGGAGTGACAAACGAGAAAAGAGGGAGGACCAGGAACATGGAATGGCAGAGGGGCGAAGGGGGAAAACTAGGTGCGCGCGCCACGTCTGACATCCTACTCGTCTCACCTATAGATTCTCCTTGCGCTGTTGCTGTTTCTGTCCGCCGATTGGTGTCCTAGTGGGCACCTGGATCCCACGTGACCCCATCGTGGGATGCGCAAACAGAAAAAGGTGAGCGCGAGGTGGCGGATAAGCATGAGGATGAGCTGGACAAAAAAAAAATGTGGGGAAGGAGGCGGAGGAGGAGCAGCAGCAGGAGCAGCAGGAGCAGCAGCAGCAACAGCCTGCTGGAGTAAAAGGAGTGGAAGGAGCGGGAGGAACATGAGGACCAGGGGAAGGCAGAAGAGGGAAAGCTGGGGGCGACAACGAAGAGGAAACAATCGGGTTCACAAGTGTGGTCCGCGTTGGGGCGAGATCGCCATTCTGAACGACGTGAAAGAAAGGTGTCGTTTCTGAAATGAGGCTAGCGCTGCTGAAGGAACACCATGTTGCAGAACCAAAGACGCTCCGAGTGCACAAGCACATTGCACAAAACAAAATGGAGGAATTCTGCGTGCCTGAAAAAAATATGCGGGAGAAGCGTCGCCCAGCTCGGTGATAATCCACGGAGGGTGCTCAAACTGAGTAATCCCAACAGTCCTTTAGGCGTAGGTGGCTGAGAGAATGTGGTCTTCCAACCTTCCTCTTCCCCTTAGGGGAAAGGTCTGCCCTACCTCGAGCTGGGAAGAACGGAAGGGTGGGACCGGCACCGCTGTTCGACATGACAATTAAGCGAATGCGTCTGAATCCTCACTTCCCTGTGGACGGCACCGTAGTTCTTGCGAATGATCATGTGCTGGATAGCCTCGCGGTCGGCTCTCAAAGCGGGGAACCAGGGAGGGCGACATAGAACTAGAATGAGCACATCTTCAGCGCGCTGTGACCAACGACCCGAAGAAACGTGACCCTGCGACCAAGCGGCCCCGGACCCCAAGAAGCCTCCCATCACGTCCAAGACATGCCCCCCAAGAGACTCTCGTGGAATCCACCACCCCCGAGTACATCCACTGAGTCCAAGATCGGCGTGCGAGCCCCTCCCTGGGGGGGCTCGCCGTGACTCGCTCTCTGCGGGTTAAATTCCGCGGCCCCCCTGCGGGAACGGAACGTGAGCAGTGCGGCCAGAGTTGTGCCAGACTCGACAGGTTGAATGATGAATTTATGATGTGCAGTCGTTTTTTGATTGAAGAGAGTACGCGAGAGGGCACAAGACCCTTCCGAGGGCCAGTGCCCCGGAAATGCAGAGGACACGGATCGGGAAGCACAAGACACAAGGGCACCCTTGATCTGGAAGGGCCGACAGACCTTATGATCAAACTCGACTGCAGTGGAGGACAATGAATTTCCATGGAGGATGCATAAGCAGTTCGCGAAACTTAGGCTTCACAGTGGCACGAATCGTCCGCAGGGTGCATGCGACGTGGAAGACCAGAAGGAGAGGGAAAGATAAGAGAGGACGACAATAATGAAGAGAAAGAGACAGGAATATGTAGGAAAGGATAAGGAGGGGGAGAGGGAGAAGGAAGATGAGAAACAGAAAAAGGAGGTTGACATGGAGGAGGATGGGAAGGAGCTGGAGAACGAGTTTCAACTCGAAGGAATATGATGCAAACATGCTGAGAAGAGTAACAATATGGTGTGCCACACTGACCTTCCTAAGGGATGGGGGCTTTGAACCGCCCTAAACAGGGCGCCTCCTCCTCCTCCTCCTCGTCCTCCTCCTCCTCTTCCTCCCCCTCCTCCTCCTCCTCCTCCTCCTCCTCCTCATCCTCCTCATCCTCCTCCTCGAGGCCTCGCGAGGTCCGGCCATCTTCATGCTGTACGGCAGGTAGGCCCAGCGGAACATCGGATACTTCTCCTTCGTTTCCTTAGCACCAACAAATATGTTCGAGGACGGCCAAACACTGAAGAGGCGGGGGTAGAGACAGCAATGACGACGATGAGCATGACCGAGAGCCGAGGGAATACTCGAATCCTCACTCTCCATCAAAAGAGCGCATGCGGGATTTCAGAGAGCGGACCTTCTCTAACGCATTGGACAGTAGGACGTTAAGGGGGCATCCGGGATGCGCGAACGCTTCTCACAGGGTCTCGATACTGTACCTGACATCCCTGTTCCTTCTCCTCCTCCTCCTCCTCCTCTTCTTCCTCCTCCCCCTCATTCTACCATGCTCCTTACCCACGCAGCCTCCATAATCCCAGGAGACCAGCAGTGCGGACGGTTGTCTCGAGTGCAATTCCATCTCTACACCCCTGCCTCCTCTAGGCAACACTGCTCCTGATCAACGAACGCTCCCCTCCGGCTAGAACGGCCGCCGACCAAGGCCCATCACCGTTGTCAAGAGCTGCTGCAAAATACACGTGGCGGTGAACAGTGGACCGTGCACGGGCACCCTATCGTCATGATGTATACTTCTTGCCCAGAATGATGCGGATGGCGGCGTATGTTCCGCCGCGCGTTGGCCCACCACCCCTGTCAAAAACACTGCGCAATGACCAGGGTGCACACGCCAAACGCCACAAGAACAACCGAGACGTTGCATAGATTTTAAACGGAATATTGAGGCGTCGACAGATCTACAATGATAAGGGGGCCATTTCACCAGAACAAATCCGCCGACCTGCCGACATGTATGAGACATTTTTTCCGTTTGGGTCGTCGTCGTCGTCGCCGTCGCCGTCGCCGTCGCCGTTCCCCTCATTTTCCCGGGCCCTCCTCCTCTATCGACCCAGCCAAATGGAAATCACACAACGTCGTAAATGATTCGAAGGGAAACCCTTTCCCTTGATCACTTCTCTGCCGGGGCGAGGGGTCCCAATGAGGGTCCCGGGGGGGGTCCCGGGGGAGAGAGCCAGGGGGGGGGTCGGGAAGGGAGTCCCCAGGGTCCTGACGCCCCCAGGGGCCTAAGGCGCGACGCTCTAAGACGGCCCAAGAAGCCCGTAAGACCGCTCCAAGACGGACTAAGGGGCCTCCAAGAAAACCCCACCAAAGCACAAGAGAGCCCCAAGACGGCCCCAGAGGCCTCCAAGACGGACAGAGAGAGCCCCAGGAAGGAAGCCGAACGGCATTTCGAGCCCTCGGCCCAAAGAGTCGTCCAGGCTGCCCCAAGCGGCCCCCAAGAGCCCCGCAAGAGGGTCCAAGAGGCCCCCAAAAGGCGCCAAGAGAGCCCCAAGAGGCATCCAAGATCCCCCAGGAAGACCCCACAGGAGCCCCCCGAGAACCTCCGAAGAGACACCAAGAAGCATCCATGAGGACTCTCACCCACAACCGCAACAGCGCCGCATGACCCACGAACGCGCACGCAAACGCCAACGATGGCACAATACCGGCCGGCGGAATGGGCGAAGCGATTCAATAACTAACTGACCTGATTTCGCACATCGCGCCCCGCGATGCGCGATCATCTTTTTAGCCCTCGCGCCCTCGTCAAGCCCCCTTGAAGAAGGGCAGCCTCTCTGGCCCTTGCCGCGACGTGCGAAGCGTGATTATCTTCGAGCCCCTGGGGGGGACTCAGAGTAAGAAGAGGAGATGGACCACCAGGGGTAGGAGCACGGAGGCCGAGAAGGTGCGATCCTCCTTCAGCGCCTCGTAAGTTTTGATCCTGACCACGCCATCGATATCGCCAGGCTGAGTTGGTCCACACGTCGGGTGCACCAGAAGGATGGAGTCCTTCATGCTAGGGGCAATAAAAAATATGAGAAATGCAATGACGGGAGTAAAGGAGGGGAGAGGAAACGAGAACGACAAAGGGATCGAGGAAGGAAAGTGAAATATGGAGAAGGAAGCACGAGAAGAGGACGAGGAATGGGGAAAAGACCCGTCCCCCCTACTCCTCATTCTTGTCCTCATCTTCCCGCTCCCATCGTCCTTCATCCTTCTCGTCCTGCTCCTGCTCATCCTTCTTATTCTCCTCCTCCTCCTCCTCCTTCTCCTCCTCCTCGCTGAACGGCAAAGCGAAGACGACGACAATAACGACGACGACGACGACGACGACGACGACGACGACGACGACGACGACGACGACGACCCCCAGAACCCACCGAAATCGCTGGACCCCTGGATATCCCTCCAGACCCTCACAGGGAACTCTTGGAATACCCCCCCACTCCAGGAACCTCGCAGGACCCTTCCCCACCCCACACCCTCGATACCTCTTGAAGCCTCTCGGACACACCCGTAACCTCTATAGACCCTACTCCTCTGGACCTCTCCCCGAGACCACTCCCCAACCCTACAGAAAAACCCTCGTACACCCCCCGAACCTCCCCGGAAACAGTCGCGACAGGAATGCGACGGACGAATGACGAAGGACGCCTGAAGACGAGGCAGGGGACCTGCAGATGACGGGCGAATGAAAGGTCGACTGACGACGACGCGAGCCCCTGCAGCTCACTGGGCACTCCACCGGGCTAAATGGCACGCCATGCTCGCTATATCCGAACCGGACCAAACTGGAAACAAGAATACGCCGAAGTGTGCCGAACGGGCAATGCGTTTAACAGCACCAAACCGAATCGAACTGGAAGGCATGCGACATCGAACCGAACCGAATCGAAGGCGCGTTGGACTTTAACCTAACCGGCACGAGCTGGAACCTCTCCGCATAAGCACCAGCCCGAACCCCAACCCTAACCCTAACCTAACCCTGCAAAGCCTGTGCCTTGACCCTAACCTGGGCACGAAACCCAACCTTAAACGCCAACTCTAAACTTAACACCGTGATGGACACCGACAGCGGCCGCTGCTGGGCAGAGGACTCGTTGCATCGAACTGTAAGTGCGCAGCGACACCCACAGGGTACAAAACTGTGGCTGGCGCTCTTCCCCCCACACACATCGGCCTTCGAGGCACCGGAAAGCATCGCCCCACACGCCAGCCAGCGCGCCCCCTCCGCCCCGACACCTTTACTTCGGCACGGCGCCACCACCCTACTACCCCGCGAGCCCCCTTCGCGAACCCCCACCCACCAGCCAGAGCGCCCCCTCCGTCCGCCCCGACCCCGTATATTTCGGCACGGCACCAGAAAACCGGAAAGCTGCCTCCGCCCGGCCAAGGCCACGAAGGCGCGGGCTGGCTCGTTGGCCCGCTGACACGGCGGGCTGGGCGAGAGGGGGGGGATAGCAACGGGGGGGGGGTAGCGAGCCAGCTCGCGCAATTAGCTGATTTTCCTGGCGCCTCCTGGCGCCAAAGGCGTCCGTGCGTCGAGGAATTAGCCCTCGGCGGGGCCTCCTCTTCCTCCTCCTCCTCCTCCTCCTCCTCCTCCTCCTCCTTTGCTGCTACTCTTTCTGTTGCTTTTGCTCCCCCCTCCTCGTCGTTCATGCCGTTTGCCATCATCCGTAGAGCAGTGGCTCCCCAAGCTCTCCGAGCTCTGGCGCATGTGATTTAAAAAATGTTTCGCGCCCCGCGAGGTCCATTCATCTGCCCCAGGGGGTCTCATTTATCAGAAGCTGACATTATGAGGTTTAAGATGTAGGGTGTAAGCCATGTGATGTAAACTATGCTGTGTAACTCGCCGGCATGGCGGGCCAGAGGCTTGCTAAGATCTCCAATCACTGATATGAATACCTAGACGACCACCCTTCGGGTGATAAGGAGGTTATGGGGGGGAAGAGGGGGCGGAACCAACATCTGACTCAATCGATCTCACTATCGATCTCACTCAAGGGGACACCACGGGACACCACGAGACACAACGGGACGCCACGGAACACTTGTCGATCTCACTATCGATCTCACTATCGGTCTCACTCAACGGGCCACCACGGGCCACCACGGGCCACAACGGGACACCGCGGAACACCTCTCGGTCTCATTATCGATCTCACTATCGATCTCACTCAACGGGTCACCATAGGACACCACGTGACACCTGCACCATGGGACACCACGGGACACCTGTCGATCTCACTATCGATCTCACTATCGATCTCACTATTTTCGGACACCACGGGACACCTCGGGGCACCACAACGATCTCAGTATCCATCTCACTATCGATCTCATCATCGATCTCACTATCGATCTCACTCAACAAGACACCACGGGACACCACGGGACACAACGGGACGCCACGGAACACTTGTCGACCTCACTATCGATCTCACTATCGGTCTCACTCAACGGGCCACCACGGGCCACCACGGGCCACCACTGGACACCGCGGAACACCTCTCGGTCTCATTATCGATCTCACTATCGATCTCACTCAACGGGACACCATAGGACACCACGTGACACCTGCACCATGGGACACCACGGGACACCTGTCGATCTCACTATCGATCTCACTATCGATCTCACTATCGATCTCACTTTTTTCGGACACCACGGGACACCTCGGGGCACCACAACGATCTCAATATCGATCTCACTATCGATCTCATTATCGATCTCACTATCGATCGCACTATCGATCTCACTCAACAGGACACCATGGGACACCACGGGACACCACGGGACACCACGGGACACCGCGGGATACCTCAAGCCATCGCCAGACGGGCGGGCGGGGGAGAATTATTTGTCTTGACTTCACCCTAGCAACGGCGGACACCACGGGACACCACGGGACACCACGGGACACCGCGGGACACCCCAAGCCACCGCTGGACGGGCGGGAGGGGGAGAATCATTTGGCTTGACTTGGCCCTAGCAACGGCGGGTTCATTCCTCTCGCGCGCCCACGCAGCTTCGCCTCGCCCGCACGCACTACACGAACAAAACGAAACGATTTCCCGGTTGGGGGTCTCCGTTCCACTGCGATCTCACCCCCCAGCAAAAAATACCCCCCGGAACCCCTGCAAGGTCCCGGCAGACGCGGATCAGAGGTGGTTTTGCTCCAGGTGGCGGTTTTCGGGGCCCTCCAGATCGCCCCAGAAGCGGCCCCAAAAGACCTCAAGGCAGCTCCAAAAGGGCCCACGAATCGGAATCACGGCCCAAGAGCACTCCAAGACGCCCAAGATGGCAAGCCGGCCCACGAGGCCCCAAATAAGCCCAGAGAGCGCTCCAAGAGGACCCCAAAGAGGGCCCAAAGAAGCAACAGTTATTGATTGTCTTTGTGTTTTTCTGTGTTTTTCGCGTTCTTGCGTTTCTGGGCTTCCGACGCTGGAATATGGCCCCAGATGCCCACAAGACCGCCCCAAAACGGCCCGAGAGGCCCCCAAGAGGGCCCCAAGACGGTCCAAGAGGGCCCCAGAACGGCCCCAGAGGCGCCCAAGAGGGCCCCCAGACGGCCCCATGAGGGGCTCAAGAGGGGAAACACGAACCACCGATTCGAACCTTCCGCCACAAGAGGCCCCCAGGAGACCCCAAGAGGCCCCCAAGAGAGCCCAGGAGGCCCCCTGGATGCCCCACGATGCCCCCAACAGACTCAAAAAGAAACTCCAACAGGCCCCCAAATGGCCCCCAAGAGGCCCCAAGAGGCCACGAACGCACAGGCGAACTCCTGCGATGGTACAATACTGGCCGGCGGCATGAGCGAAGCGATTAAGGATGTGCGGTGTGAGCTGTGCGGTGTAAGCTTTGTGGTGTGAGCTGTGTGGTGAAAGCTATGTCGCGTCAGCTCAGAGCACGGGGCGCCCAAGAAGCGCCCACGAGGCGGCACGGGCGGCAACGTGGCGCAACCTCGGCCTACCCCCCCCAGCGCTCGGGGCGCCCAACGAGGCGCCCATGAAGCGGCACGGGTCGCAGCGTGGCGAAAACACTGAATACAATCAGGTGTCCAGGCGCGGCGGGGGGTACGCCACGCGTCCAGGCGCGCCACCAACAACAGCTGCGGTCATAAGCGCCGATAACGAAGCAACCGACCATGAGACACTTGAATATGGTGAACATCACCGCGAACCAAATCGCGAGGCCCCAGCTTGCCTCCACACCCGCAGGTGGCGTTGGTAACTGAGGTCGGCGGGGCCTTCGGCCTCACCAGCGCCACATAACACGCAGGGCACGTAGGGCTGGCGGGGCTCGCTGGCAGCGGCGGCGGAGCCGATTGGAGTTGGCGCCGGAGGAGGCGGCCGAAAGAGAAGCCACCAGGTAGAGAGGGAGATCACCACCGCCAGAAACAGTGTTCTCCCAGTGGTTTTGCCAACGGCCCCAAACAAAATATGTTCAAATCGCTGCGCCCAATGGCACCCACATGTGTACACATGTGTGAAGACGCTTGGTATCACAAAGGACCCGAGCCTGCCAGGCCTTCAAGCATCCTCCCAGCTCCATTCACCTTGCCTCTGGTGCGCAGCGCCCTCCAAGCCGCGCAATACACGCCTAAGTTGGCCACCGATGGCGAAGCCTCTCCAACGAGCCTTCCGAGGCACCCTTCATGCTGAACAGCACTAATCTCGCGGCTGCGCACGCGACCCCTTGTCCGCAGCCAGGGAGCACCCCAGCTCAGTGATGAAAGCCTCCTGCCACATGGGATAGCTGGCTACCAATCAACAAGCCATCCACCTTCAGGACAGGACCATGCCAATGTCACACAAGCATGCGTCGTCCATGCAATAATCAAAATCCGCACCTGTAGCCGCGGAAGCCCCATCGTAGAACCCAGGAATCGGAAACTCTAATGCAATTTGCTGCCATCCGCGACACCCGATATCGTACAACACGGGAACGCGCATGGCGCAATGCCTTAATCCAAAATGGCTACGGTGCCCCTTGACAATCCTTCTCCTCCTCCGACGCTTCCTCCTCCTTGTTCTCCCCTTTTCTATGTCTCCCTCCTCCTCCTCCTCCTCCTCCGCCTCCTCCTCCTCCTCCTCCTCATCCTCCTCCTCCATGTCGCACTCCTTGACGTCACGCTGGGCACATATCAGAAGCTCGAAGTGCGCACGGTGGATCGGGTTCCTGAGCGCGACAAGAGTGAAGCGAAGAAGCGAAGAGGTGGTGGAACAGGGTAAGCGGAGGAAGAGCAGCATCGGCAGCAGGGGAAGTGGCGGGCGGTGGTGCAAAGGGGAGAAGCGGGAGGGGTAGAAGAACAGGGAAAGGACGGTGGGGGGGATGAGGGGTAGAGGGAATAGGAGGACGAAGAGGAATGAGAGGGCAGGAAGAAAGGTGGAGAAGGACGAGGAAGTGGGGAAATCATGGTAGATGGGCCTGCCGGCGAACGAGAAGGCGCTGATTAAAACCCTCGTACCAAGCAATGGGGAAAAAAGGTTGGCGCGGAGGGACCCCCCCGGCCCGCCTCTCAATTTCAGCGAAAGGAACGAAGATTGCGGAACATGAACCATGGAGCGGTCTGTTTCCAAAAACGAGACAAATCCACGGAAGGAAGATGCGAAGGAGGATGATATCGAGGAGGCAAGGAGGGTGGTGCAGTAAACGTGGCGCGATATGTGTTGCTCAATCTACGATGTGCTATATATATTTATGTATATATATAAAGATTGTGCGATCGACGTTGTGCACTATATGCGGTGTAGTTGGTCGTGTGTAATACGTGTTGTGCGGTGTGGTGCAATATTGTTCAAATTGAGTTGCCAATTCTACTGCTCGCGCAATCATCCCACCCACCCACCCACCCGCAACCTCGTTTGCAGAACCCTTGCGGCGGCGATTGCCATTACAGCTTGGCGCTGGCTAGCGCATCGCTGCGGCACCGATATCGCGCGCAAGCTCGCGCGCAGACCAACCAACGAGTCTGGCGCGACCGACGCGTCCGCGGTGGCGCTGACCGCTGGGGGCTTCCGCGCGGGCACTTCACTGCGAGTCGGTGACTCGGGCGGGCGCGGCATGATGGCGACATCGACACCCGCTGCCACGATGATGATTGTAGCGATGCTGGTGACGACGATGACGATGACGACGGCAAGGCCAATGACGGCGCCGATGATGATCGCGCCGATGACGATGGTGTTCACGTGTCGGCGCTGTCGGCATTGTGAAAAGAATTCCAACATGCGCGCACGGCCGTTCGAATGATTTCGGCATGCGTGCGCGAGAGGCCCGTTTGGTCGAATCTGATCGACAGCCGATGGTTGTTCAAGAATTCGACAGAGCCTGCCCGCCGACGTCCTGTTGAAAAATCATGTTGCAGAGCCTTGCGTGTGTGTTTGTACGTTGTCGGGACACTCGAGGGTGCAATCCTTGCGGATCCTGGCAGTTGTTGACGGACTGCGGCATGCGCGCGACGACGCGCGAGTGTGCATGTCGTGTCAGCGGTTGTAAGAGGTTCTTGAACATTGGCGAATTGTGATCAACAGGTGTGCGCGCATAGTGCTTCTGCAGAGGACGAGGGGGGCGGGGCCAATATAGGCGAGCCAGGCTGGGATCACATGGTTTCATTTTTGGAACGAACGATGGGGCAGAATCGTAAATAAATTGTGCGCTCCCGGGGGGAACCGTCAAGCCTGGCCTCGGGTGGTGGAACTTGTTGCGTTACTGAAAAGAAACGGTGTTGAGGAACCTGCGTGGTGAGACACACGTGGTGCAATGTATGCGGTGCGAACTATATGGCGCAGTCTGCGTCGTGCATTCTACGTGGCGTGCTATAGCTAGTGCGATCTACGTTGCAGAAAATATGCGTCGCGATCTATGTTGCGCCATGTGCGTCGCGCAGTCAGTTTGCACAAGGCAAACCAGATGTTGCAATCAGTGTTTTGCCTATCTCACGTCAAGTTAGGCAAACATTATTTGGTTATTCTGCCTGTTGATCTTCATCTTCTTGTAGCTCACGAGAAGCTAACCTCCCACTATGAATTGGCGAGTACATGAGGGTAGGTCCGTCAAGCGGAATTACTACAAGCAAAGACGCAGTGCGAATGCGCGCGTGCTCGTGGACCGCCCGCCCAGCTGGCCGGCGCGCGTTTTCGCCCCCTGCAACTGTACGCCTTTGCGGAGACAGCCCTTCCGCATGACCTGTGGACTACCAGCGATGTGCAAAGGAAAGGAGTGGAGGGCAGCAGAAAAAGGCGAGGAGAACGTTAGTAACAACTCCGCCCGCGGCCTCCCAGCGCGGCATCGCCGCGCCAGGGCGGACGTCAGCACATTGGCTAACGCCCCAAGCAAAAGAGGCGGGACATGCCGAATAGCCTTCAGC
Source organism: Prorocentrum cordatum (assembly GCA_963575745.1). Lineage (NCBI taxonomy): Eukaryota > Dinophyceae > Prorocentrales > Prorocentraceae > Prorocentrum > Prorocentrum cordatum. Next base: position 56,568 of record CAUYUJ010014594.1, read on the forward strand.
AAGTCCCGGAAGCGTCGGACAGCCTTCACCCCTTCACCCATACTGGGTCACTTTGGGCCCTCCACCGGGCCAACCCCAAAAAGCTTTTACGGCGCAGGCGGCAGGGAAGGGGGCGCTCCTGTCGCCGCTCTGTCGGACAAGTCGAGGGCACCCCCGACACGCCCCGCCCCAAAATATAGCATTAGGAGGCGCATGCCGCCCAGCCATCAACTCATAAAGCTACCAACCCGTCGACGGCCTCGGCGCGCCTGCGGTTCATATCCATGAGCTGCAGTGGCCGGGTCAGACCGAAACATCGTCTCAGCCGTTCGCCCGCGCCTACCGCCTGAACGATAGTCCTTCCACCGCTGGCCGCCGTCGCGACCAGCATCCCGACCCGGATCGCCAAGCGGAGCCTGCCAACCAGCCCAGCTCGAAGAAGACGACCAGAATGTCCAGCGACCAGTTGGGTCGGCACGCCAGTGGGCTTGCGAAGACGCCGCTTCGCCCTGCCACCGCTGGCCGCAGTCGCGATGCCATGGCGCAGAGGACTCCGTCGCGGCCAAATCGTCGACCAGCGATTTTGACACGGGCGGCGTGGGCGTCAGCCTCGGAGTGATGCTACCGGCCCGATCCTTTTTTGACGGCATGTTCCGCGCTGACCTCGGCTGTACCCGCTGACATGGGGGCGCGTCGGGAGATTTGTTTATCGCGAGAGGGCCGCTCTGCCAGAACGCACGCAGTGGCGCGCGCTGCTCCAGCCCCCACATTATAGGCCCCCACGCACGAAGGCGCACGGTGGAAGCCTGGCCAGGAGGGTCATAGCTGGCGCTGCGCTTCTGAGAGCGCGACGCCTCGCCGCCGCGCTCGATGGCCCTCGCCCTCGCATATTCATATATATATATATATATAATATATATATATATATATATATATATATATATAATATATATACATACATATATGGGAGTTCCGGGCCCCGGGCGCTGGGCCGGAACCTCCTTTGTATATGGGTACCGGCCCCCTCCCGGGACGACCCTCCAGCGGCCCCCGCGCGTTCTAGTCCGCCCAAGAAGGCTCCAACAGCGCCGAGAGAACCCCAGGATCGCTCCAAGACCGCCAAAGATCGCTTCCAAAAGGGCCAAGAGGTCCTCACGCCGCCCCAAGAGGCCGCCCCAAGAGGCCCCCCGAGAGTGCCCCGGGAGACCAAAATGGCTCCATGCCCTTCGTAAAACGTACGTTTTTAGGATATCAGCTCCCGTGGACATCGGAGCGGTCAAAAAGCCCCTTTAGGCGCCCGAGGACGCCCCAGGACGGCTGAGACAGCCCCAAGACGGCCCAGGAGGGCCTCCCGGGACGCTCCTCTGGCGGCCCCCGGGCCTCCCAGTCCGTTCAAGATGGCCCAAGAGACTTCCTGGTCGCCCCGAGAAAGCCCCAGGAGCGCTCCGATACGGCCCAAGATGGCTTCCAGAAGGGCCACGAGGCCCTCAAGACGCCCCAATAAGGCTCCAAGAGGCCCTCCAAGAGAGCCCCGGGAAACAAAACTGGCCCCATTCCTTTCGTAAAACATATAATTTTAGAAGAGTCCCCAAAAGGCCCGAAGAGGCGCCCCAGAACGCCCCAACGCGGTCTAGGACAGCCCAGAGACGGCCTAGGAGAGCCTCCTGGGATACTCTTCCGGCGGCCCCCGGGCTTCCCAGTCCGCCCCAGAGTGCCGAAGAGGCCTCCGAGACGCCCCGAAAGAACTCCAGGAGCGCTCCAGGACGGCCAACGCTGTCTTCCAGAAGGGCCAAGAGACCCCAAGACGCCCCAAGAAAGCTCCCAGAGGCCACCCAAAAGAACCCCGGGAGACCAAGCTGGGCCCGTTCCCTTCGTAAAACGTATGTATACGTGTATACACATATTCGCCGGCCCAACGGGCCAGAGGCGTGCTAAGATCTCCGGTAACTGCTAAATTATCCTGGCGAAGGACCCAACCATATGCAGTTGTGAATGCCGCAATTGTGAATGCCATCTTCGCCTGCGCTCCCTATGTGGCCACGGCTTCCCGCCGGAGCCCGACATGCTCAGGGACACGTTCGTGGCCGTCTTCGCGGGCGCCGACGACGACAAGGACGGCGTCCCTCTCACCGAGGAGCAGAAGCAGGAGAAGGCCTTGAGAGCCATGAGGGAGGAGGTGGCGTTGCACGTCGACAAGGCGGAGTACGACGCCCATGCGCGGTTGTTGAAGCAGCGCAACTATGGGGCCACGATCCTCGTGAGGGATGTGCCGCTATGGCCCGGGGCCGCCATGCGAACCCTGCCACTGGCGCCTTCGGTGGAGCTCCAGTGGGGCCACGGTCCTCGTGAGCCGAAATGGCCCGAGGCCGCCATGCGAACCCTGCCACTGGGGCCTTCGGTGGAGCTCCCCATAGGGCCACGATCCTCGTGAGGGGTGTGCCGAAATGGCCCGAGGCCGCCATGCGAACCCTGCCACTGGCGCCTTCGGTGGAGCTCCCTATGGGGCCACGATCCTCGTGAGGGGTGTGCCGAAATGGCCCGAGGCCGCCATGCGAACCCTGCCACTGGCGCCTTCGGTGGAGCTCCCTATGGGGCCACGATCCTCGTGAGGGGTGTGCCGAAATGGCCCGAGGCCGCCATGCGAACCCTGCCACTGGGGGCCTTCGGTGGAGCTCCCTATGGGGCCACAATCCTCGAGAGGGGTGTGCCGAAATGGCCCGAGGCCGCCATGCGAACCCTGCCACTGGCGCCTTCAGTGGAGCTCCCTATGGGGCCACGATCCTCGTGAGGGGTGTGCCGAAATGGCCCGAGGCCGCCATGCGAACCCTGCCACTGGGGCCTTCGGTGGAGCTCCCTATGGGGCCACGATCCTCGTGAGGGGTGTGCCGAAATGGCCCGAGGCCGCCATGCGAACCCTGCCACTGGCGCCTTCGGTGGAGCTCCCTATGGGGCCACGATCCTCGTGAGGGGTGTGCCGAAATGGCCCGAGGCCGCCATGCGAACCCTGCCACTGGGCCTTCGGTGGAGCTCCCTATGGGGCCACGATCCTCGTGAGGGGTGTGCCGAAATGGCCCGAGGCCGCCATGCGAACCCTGCCACTGGCGCCTTCGGTGGAGCTCCCTATGGGGCCACGATCCTCGTGAGGGGTGTGCCGAAATGGCCCGAGGCCGCCATGCGAACCCTGCCACTGGCGCCTTCAGTGGAGCTCCCTATGGGGCCACGATCCTGATGAGGGGTGTGCCGAAATGGCCCGAGGCCGCCATGCGAACCCTGCCACTGGCGCCTTCGGTGGAGCTCCCTATGGGGCCACGATCCTCGTGAGGGGTGTGCCGAAATGGCCCGAGGCCGCCATGCGAACCCTGCCATTGGGGGCCTTCGGTGGAGCTCCCTATGGGGCCACGATCCTCGTGAGGGGTGTGCCGAAATGGCCCGAGGCCGCCATGCGAACCCTGCCACTGGCGCCTTCGGTGGGCTCCCTATGGGGCCACGATCCTCGTGAGGGGTGTGCCGAAATGGCCCGAGGCCGCCATGCGAACCCTGCCACTGCAGCCTTCGGTGGAGCTCCCTATGGGGCCACGATCCTCGTGAGGGGTGTGCCGAAATGGCCCGAGGCCGCCATGCGAACCCTGCCACTGGAGCCTTCGGTGGAGCTCCCTATGGGGCCACGATCTTCGTGAGGGGTGTGCCGAAATGGCCCGAGGCCGCCATGCGAACCCTGCCAGTGGGGCCTTCGGTGGAGCTCCCTATGGGGCCACGAAGCGGTGGGTGAAACGCAGGGATGAAGAGGAGGAAGGGGGCAGCGGGAGGAGTGGACGCGGGGCGCTGTCTCTTCAAAACGAGGACCCAACACCACAGGATGGTTGGGAATAATACTTCTACTTCGCGCGCGCGGGGCGGCCCCTGGGGGTCCCCGGACGAAAAGTACCCCGGGCGATCCCCGGCAGACTCGGGTCAGAGATGGTTTTCCTCCTGGGCGCCGCCCCCGTGGCCCTCCAGAGAGCCCCAAGAAGGGCCACGAGGCCGCCAAGAGCCCTCCAAGATGGTTCAAGAGTGCTCCGAGATGCCACACGATCGTTCCAAGACGCCCAAGATGGCCCCCAGACGCCCCAAGAGGCCTCCAAGAGCACTCCCCAGAGGGCCCCAAGAGGCAAAATTCATTACGTTTCCTTAGGTTTGGGGCAGATTTTGGCGTGTCCATCTTTCCGGCTTCCCGACGCCCCACGACGGCCCAAGAGGCCCCCAAGATCGCCCAAAGAGGGCCCAAGAAGCTCCCAAGAAGGCCCCAGGATGGCCCAAGAGGGCTCCAAGACGGCCCCAGAGGCATTGAAGACGGCCCAAGAGGGGCCCAAGAGGGCCCCAAGCGATGTTCCAAAGGGGGAACACAAAACAAAACTTCGAGCCCTCGGCCTTAAGAAGCCCCCAGGAGGCCTCAAGAGGCCCCGGAGAGGCCCCAAAAGCCCCCAAGAGGCCCTCAGGAGGCCCCCAAGCGACGATGAAGAGGCCCCCCAGCGGCCCCAAGAGGCTCAGTCATGCGAAATGGGCCGGCGGAATGAGCGAAGCGATTCAATAATTTCACATCTATAGGTATGTATGTGTGTATGTATGTGTGTATGTATGTGTATATATGTTTGTATTTATATACATACATACATATATATATATATATATATACATATACATATACACACACATACCCCTGGACCGAGGCGGGGGGGGGCCCGACGCACCATGGGGGTGTCGGGGCGCCAGGGACCCTTCCAGATCGCCCAAGACAGCCCCAACACATATGAAAACGGCCGCGAGAGGTCTCCAGGAGGCCTACTACGCGAGAGGTCTCCAGGAGGCCTACTACCGCGGAGTTATCGTTCGAACACGCCCAAGATGGCCTCTGGATGGCTCGCATTCCCAAAAGGGCCCCAAGAAACCAAAATCACTGATGTTCCTTCGGATTTGGGTACAGTTTAGCGTTTCAGCCTTTTGGCACTCCGACGCTCCAAGACGGCCCAAGGTCCCCAAGACCGCTCCACGATAGCCGAAGAGGCCTCCAAGAGGGCCCCAAGACGGCCTGCGAGGCCCCAAGACGGTGCCTGAGGCGCCCAAGCTGGCCCGAGAGGGCCTCAAGACAGTCCCAAGAGAGGCCCAAAAATGGGAACGTGAACCCAACAGCAGAGTCTTCCGCCCTGAGAGGCCCAGAGAAAGTCCGCAAGTGGTCCGACGAGGCCCCCATAAGCCTCCCAAGTGGCCCCAAAAGGCCCCAAGGAGACGAACAAGGGGCCCCAAGATTGCCCAACAGTGCCCTTGATGCATCAAAACTATCTGCAGGAGGCCCCCGGGAGGCTTCCGGATTGCCTCAGTGTGGCCCCCGGCGCCCTCAAGTCGGGGCCTCCACGCAACCAAAACGGCCAATGACGGCTTCATGTTGCAGAAAATCACCTCCCGACTGCCTGGAGAACCCCGACGATGCTCCCAAGGGACCCCGAGAAGCCCCAAGACGCCCCCAAAAAAAACACCCAAGAGGTGCCTCCAACAAAAATTAAGCACGGAGAGACCCCCCAGAAGCCCTTCAGATGCCCCCACGGAGACCCAAGAGGCCCCCAATATGCCATCAGTAGGCACGACCATGTCACGCGCCTGTGCTTAATAGCGCTGTCCAAGAACTTCCAGTGCCCCCCCGGCCTGGGCTAGAACTTGAACGCGCGCGAAGCGCGCGCGATGGTTCTAGTACGTACATATATATATATATGTATATGTATATGTATATGTATATGTATATGTATATGTATATGTATATATGTGTGTGTTGTACGCATGATTGTATGAGTATGTATGTGTGCATGCATGCATGCATGCATGCATGCATGCATGCATGCACACATACATGCATGTATGTATGTACGTACGTATGTGTACATGTATGTAAATATGCATGCATGCATGCAAGTATGCATGTATGTGTGTATGTATGTATGTACGCATGTATGTGTATGTATGTACACACATATATATATATATATGTATGTATTCTCCTCCAAATTCACGGACGCTCAAAACGCGCCCAAGGCCGCCAAGAGGCCCCAAGACGCCCCGAGTTCCTCGGGGCTTCCAAGAGACATCAGCAAATGAATCATCCCTTCCCTTCTCCCTCATCCATCCTCCTCCTGTCTCGAGCGATGACGGCTGCCCCTCTTTGCTCCTGCACTTCCCTTCTCGTCTCAACTCACCTGGGCGCCTGTTATGGATGGGCCGGCGGGGGCGCGCGAAGCGCCAAGGATAAAACGAAAGGGGTCACGGGTGGAAAAAAGGGGGCACGGTCGGTCGGAAGAAAAGAAAGAGGGCGTGCGCGGGGGGGGGGAACGCGGGGGCGCGGTCGCGCAGCGGGGGGGGCGCGGTCGGTTGGAGGAAAGGGGGGGGAAGGGGGGGGGTAATGGTAGGGAGTCGGGGGGGGGAGCGGTGGCCACGGTTGGGCAGCACGGGGGGGGGGCGGTCGGGGGGCGGGGGGGGCGGGGGGCCGCGGTCGGAAAGCGGGGGAAAGGGAGCTGCCGGTCGGAACAAAGGGAAGGGGCCACGGGGGAAGAGGGGGGGGGTCGCGGTCGGCCGGGGCAAAGGGACAGGGGCGGGGGCGCGGACAGGGGCGCGACGCCCACTCGCCCCGCGGGGCGGCCCTGCGAGATGCCAGGCGGCGGCGCCTCGGCGCCAACACGGAGATTCAAATTCAGCACGGGTTGGACTCGCGCGATCAGATTACCCGGCCCCCGCCCGCCTTTCTGGCGGAATTGTTTGCCAAGGTTGTCCGCCACTTCTGCGACTGCAACGTGGCCAATCGTGAATGCGAGCGCGTTGGGTCGGCGCGGTAGTCTCTTTGCGCGTGGACGCGTCTCGGTTGGGCCACACAGCAAGGCCTTCTGGCCCCACTTGCCCGCGTCGTCGTTGAAGGACCCCCCAAAAAGTCACCATTGCAAGCGCTTCTGCCTCGCGCGCAAATCTTCGTTGCCCACCCGCACGCAAGATTGCCCCACTTGCTTCGTCGCGCGTCGAGTCCAACCATTGCAATCGAAGGAAACACGTGCTCGATGCGGCGCTGCCACGGGCGCTGGCGTCGGCGTCGCCGCTGTCGGAGTAGCTGCCCGGAATGGCGCCTTCCTTGTCGGAGCGGCGCCCAGCCCACTCATCTTGAAAACGACGTCGCGGTGACCCAAGCATCACCCTAAGATCTAAGCACGCGGCGCTGGGCGAACCGAGCCCGCACTTCCCACGCAACCGCCATCGTTCACAAGCCAGCCCCGCGCAATAGCGCAGGGGCAACGGCGCCATTGAACAGCCGAAGGCGGTCTTTCAAGGAATACGAACGCGTAATTAATTCTTGCTCGAAGAGGCCTAATTTTTTCCACGCCGCTGCGATCATGGATTCTACCTGCGTCGCAGTCGGGTCGCAGGAAGCAGCCTGGCGCCCCGTCTTTCGGCGCTGCGGGACAAGGCGAGATTTCGATGTTGCTTCTGTTGGCGACTGTATGCTCGGGGCTGCATCGCGGTCCTCTCCCTCGTAAATGGCGAAAATATCATAAGCGTCCCTGAATGCGCCCCCAGAGCAGCGAATTGCGCGGCGCGCGCCGCATCCAAAATCGCACGCGTTAGTCTTCTCGGCGACGACGCCGCCAGTGACGCGTCATCTGCGAAACGATCATCTGTCGGACCATTGCATTCGCGCATTGGCATTGGCATGCCGCGCCCCCCTGCCTGACTATTTGTCCGAAGCTCGCCAAAGATGACTTCCGATAGGCAGATGAAGAGCAGCGAACTAAGCGGATCCCCTTGTTTAGTTCCTCTGCCGATGGTGCATGCCTTGTTCCACGTATCTGCATTGACGCACGCAGTCTGGCCGGTGCAAAAACGAAAGGAAAAATGGGCATACACCACTGGGGCCCATGCGCCCGCAATGCCTGCCAGAGAGACTGATGTGAAACAGCATCGAAAGCTTTTTAAAATCCAACGTGGCAGGGCACGCTGGGAGCTGCAACTCCCGCGATGGATCCTGGATGCTAGCCAGCGTCAACGAATGGCCATCTCAATTGAACTGTAGCCGAAAGCCCGCTTGAGCGGGGGGGCGATGTGCATCTAGCCTGGGTTCCAATCGATTGCACAGAGAACGAAAGAATAGCTTGTGCATGTGCGGGATCATTGAGACTGGCCGGTAAGTCTGCGGCAGACCGGGCCCTTCTGACTTAATTATCACGCTGATATGAGCGCGTTTCCACTGCTGTGGCGTCGCTGTGCCCTGGGCAAGAATGTTGTTTACTAGCTTCTGCGCCGCATGCCTGGATGTCTCGCCCCCGCAATTCAAGGCACCCGCTGCTATACCAATGGTGCCTGGAGCTTTACCGCGTTTAGTTGTCGCAATGCGCGCGCCAGTTCCTCATTACTGAAGCTGGTACCTTCTGATTATCCACTGCCCGGCCTGACTTGAGATCAGTCTTCGTTTCATATGACCGCGATACAAAAGACGCCTAAATATCAGCAAACACATCAGCTACGCCCCGTCTGTCACGCACCGATTCGCCCGATATTGAACGCATCGCTGTCACCATGTCCTTCTTCCTGGCAGTTTTCATCCCAGTGGCCCTGCGCAAATCCCAGAGCTCTCCCAAGATAGTGGCAATTCGCTTATGTCGGTAAACTCTGCCTTTTGTTTGCAATTCTCTCCGGATATGGTTGCTGAGTCGTTCCCTCGAGGCCGTGCACGCGCTTCGCACCTTCCTGCGCTGACGAAGTGGATCGCCAAATGGTCACTGGAAAGACGAAGGTCCTCCCAAGTCATCTTCTGCAACCCCCATGCTCTTTGAAATCGATTGTTCTATATATGGAATCGCGCCTGGATTGTATTCCATACGTGTCCTCTGCAGCAGCGAGGGTACGATCCAACCGTCGCACATACGCTTGCGCATCTAATGGGGGCCATTTCTTCGCTGTTGTGCGCGCCACCTTGTGTGATCCACTCGGCCTCCCACTGTTGACTACAACTTTCTGTTTGAGCACGCTGCTCCGCAATACTACGTCGGCGAGGTATGATCCCATATCAACCGTGGCTGTAGCAACACAGTCCACCACTGTATTCCAAAACCATCTTGACGTAAGCATGTCATATATTTGCTTCGGGGTGCGCTGCATGCTAGAAACATATGTCGGCAGTAGGTGAGGAAGTTATTAAATCATCGCCTTCGTGGTGACAGCGTACTGTGCGTTTGCCTACTCCTTTAGCCATTTCCCTCTCTCGTTGTCGGGGCCATGCGCATGTTTCCCACATACCAGTCTGTTGTCTCCGTCGGTTGCAGGCCTAACCTGCGCATTGTAGCCTGCGCCCATCAGCACTTGAAGCCGCTTCTGCACACCTTTTTGACCATGTGTGGTACCTCATCGTACACTCCTTGCACAGCATGATCGGGATACTTACTGTAAGGAAAATATGTTGTTACAAGCGTCGCCCATAATGATGTAATAGTGTGTCCATGTACGCAGCGCGCCCACCGACCGGCACAAACTATTTGATGAACGAGCCCACAAACGGGACACGGGCGGGGGGACAGCCAACGCCCACACATCCCAGTACCCCCAGCGCAGACCGACACATGCCAGCACGCATCCGAGCACACCCAGGGAGGCCACGGCCAGCACGTATTCCAGCACATCACGCATCCCAGCCGCCAGCGCACATCCCAGTACGTCCGACACATCTCAGCACACCGATCTCAGCACACGGATTCCAGCACACCAAGGCAGTACAACGACACATCCCAGCACACCCAGGCGAGATCACACCAGTAGGTATGATAATATGTGCAATTCAATACAATGGCGGCGACGGACGGCGATGGCGGCGACGGGGCGGCGACGGCGACAACCTAGCCGCCAGACCGACAATCGGGCCCAGATGACGGGCGGCGACGACATATCCGCCAGACCGACGCGCAGGCCCAGTCCTTTAGAAACGAAGTAAGGAGCACTAAATGCAAGCAGTGTTTTATGGAAGGCGTAAGAAGCCCGATGTGCAAGCATTGTTTAGGGTGTGTGTGTGTGTATATCTGATATATATATATATATTATATATATATATATATATATATATATATATATGTGTGTATACACACATGGCCAGCCTCCCTCCCCCGGTCCCTCATGATCTCCCCCCAACCACCCCCCACCGGTATCTCCTCTCACCCTCCTCCCCCTCCCCTCCCCGAGTCCCCCTGCAGGAGGAGGATCAACAACAAAACCCCCACCCGGCCGCCCACACTCCTTGTTCCTTCGTCTCCCACCTCTCTCATCCTCATCCTCGTCGTTCTCATCGTTGCTTTTTCTCATTCTCCTCCTCCTCCTCCTCCTCCTCCTCCTCCTCTCCTCCTCCTGTTCTTCCTCCTGTTCCTCCTCTTCCTCCTCGTCCTCCTCTTCCTCCTCGTCCTCCTTTACCTCCTCCTCCTCCTCCTCTTCCTCCTCCTCTCTTCCTCCTCTTCCTTTTACTCCTCAGTATCCTCTCCTCCTCCTCCTCCTCCTCGCCTCCTTTTCCTCCTCCTCCTCCTCCTCCTCCTCCTCCTCCTCCTCCTCCTGTTCCTCCTGTTCCTCCTCTTCCTCCTCGTCCTCCTTTACCTCCTCCTCCTCCTCCTCCTCTTCCTCCTCCTCCTCTTCCTCCTCTTCCTTTTACTCCTCAGTATCCTTTTCCTCCTCCTCCTCCGCCTCCTTTTCCTCCTCCTCCTCTTTCGGCCTCTTCCTCCCCCCACCCACCCAACGTTTCTCCTCGCCCTTCCTCTCCCCCCGCCCCTCGTCCATCCTCTCTTCACCCCCTGTTCCCATGCCGCGCCTCCTTGGCCCCCATCGTTCCTTCACATCCCCTGCGCGAGAGCGGCGGAAAGGACAGCCGCGATGGGAAATGCATGTTCGCACTCATGTACACTCGCCTCACGTGCTTGATCTGCGACGAAGGAAATGGTTTCGTAACCCACGGTTCGGGTTGATTTGAACATAGTCCCGCTTCCGCACCACCAGCAGTATTATCGCCGTCGTCGGCGTCGTCGTCGTTCGTGTAATAGTCATCGTAATCGTCGACGTCGGTATCATAATCGACGCCGCCATCACCATCACTATCATCATCATCACCACCATCATCATCCTCACCACAAACGCCACCACCACCACTACGACTACCGTCACAATTCTAGCCGTCAACATCACCAACACCATCATAATCATCGTCATCAACAAAAGCATCATCATCCCCAACATCATCATACGCGACACTATCATCATGGCCGCACTCATCGGCATCATCATCGTCATCATCAAAACCCACATCATCGCCACCGTCATAACTACCACCCACATCATCATCATCACCATCATCATCATCAACAGCACCATCGCCATCCGCATCATCATCATCATAACAACCATCGCCGTATTCAAAGCACCTGTCGTCATCAGCATCATCATCAACATCCACATCGTCACCATGTTCATCCGCACCATCGTCACCGCAATCATCGTGGTCCCCACCACCATGATCCACATCACCAGCATCATAAACGTCACGCGCAACATCGCCATCAGCACCATACTTCCCATCATCATCACCATCAACAACACCATCCGAACACCCGCCAACTTCATACCCACCATCATCACCATCCCCCACACCATCATCGTTCTGATCATCAACATCACCACCATCGACATCATCGTCACACGCACCACCAACATCATCAACAACAACGTCGTAACCATCATCATCGGAACCATCACCATCATCATCGTCGTCGTCGCGATCAACATCATAGTCATCAACTGCATCATCCGCATCCTCATCATAATCACCATCATCACCACCATCGCTATCGTCATGTGCATATTCATCGTCAGAACCAGTATCGCCACCATCAGCAGCAAAATCTTAATCTCAATCATCACCGTGACCACCTGTCATCATCAACAGGAACATCATCATCGTCGTCAACTCAATCACCATCAGCATCCGCATTCGCATCAACATCGTCGTCATGATCATCATCATGACATTTAGCATAAACGCATTCATCCCCAGCATCCATATCATCACCGCCACAATCATCGATCATCACCGTGATCATCATCATTACCACCATAGTCATTATCATCAAGATGCAACTCTTCATCACCACCTGCATCATCAACATCACCTGCATCATCAACATTATATTCATAAGAATCATCATCATCGTCGTCACCACGATCGTCGTCATCCTCATCATCATAAGCACCATCATCGTCGTCAGCATCATCACCATCATATGTATCCGTCGTGGGCGTCTGGGCTGCAATATTGCTGCTCGCGGTGCCCTGCGGGTTCGTATGTATTTCTTTCTTTCGGACGCCTCTAGCCACACCGTGACCAGCAACTACGCAAAACTTTTCCGCGGTTCGCAATTTCATTTGATGTATCAGCCAGCATATCGAACATATTGCGCCCTCTAGTGCCATGGCTTCCGCTGCGAAGCGTGAAACAGGCGGGATCATGCAAGTACCACTCATGGCGATAGGGAACATGTGGCGATGACCTCCGCGCAATACAACTGCATGGGCATACCAGGCCGCAGCAGAGCAGGAGCCTGCGCGTGTCCCCCGATCTGAACGAACGACAGAATTTGCTTACATCTCCAACAATTGGCGGGGCGTTTTTCCGCCAGCCGGTGCCTACACCCATGGTGTGCCTTACAAGAAAATCGGGGATGCGATTGTTCTCGCGACGGCGCCATAAGATGGGATCCCCTGTCCCTGGCGCCAGGAACCATCCAGCATCGATCAACTTGAAGATCTCCCCGGTGACCCTGTCAAACACCGGTGCGAACCCAATGCGTTCAACGGAACGTGCCCGCATGTAGTTTTTGCTCGAGGCTTGCAGTCTACTGCGAAGATGAAGCATTTGCACACACGGTGGAACTGTGTCGGGTTGTTCGCCCCAACGCTGATCCGGACACGCATCCAAGCTATGATGGAGAGTCTTGTTCCGCGTGTTGAGGCAGGCTGGGATGTATACCTGAACGTCCTGCGTACTTCAGCCACGGTTTGGAAGCTGCCGTTGCGTACAAAGTGAAATTTTACATTCGTAAAATGTGTACTCCGAAACTCATACGAATCCCACCTGTCGCGTCTCAAGCGCTATTATGTTCCGAAAGCGTCGCGGAAAATGTCCTCACAATAGCGCCTGTGGCCGAGTCCTGCATGCACGATGCCCTCTGCCCACCGTTGCTTCTTGAAGTCCTTGACTCTTTCCCAAGAGAGACGGTCGCGGCAAACCCTTGGCAGGGCCACATAATTCACCCCGTTGGGCGAATTAAACTGTCGTTCCCGCCACGCCTCGTCGAAGATGGCTCGCAAAACCTTGCGATGAAAAGGGACGCGGCCGCGCTCCATGATACAATTTTGGATCGTGCGCGAAGCACGGAATAAATGAAACATATACCCTTCATCAGGTCGCCGCCGCAGCCCGAGAACCTTGCGGAACATGCCATTCTCCCAAGAACGCAAACGGACAAGGTAGTGTTTGGAGATGCGCAAAGAACCGTGACAAAACAAGCTGGATGCCACTGGAACCGCCGGTCAAACACGTAATTTACGTGATATCGGGCCACGTCCAGATAAGACCCGGCTGCGTTTCCATAAGCGAGCTTCTCATTGAGACAAGCGGTGTTCCAAGCTGACGTCGGTATCTCCTTTAGGGTCGAGAATAACGCCCAAAATCACAATGCCCTGCACTCGGTTGAGACTGGTAGCGCTGGAGACCTGCACGGCGTGCTGTTGCTGATGGGTGGTGTCTCGCAAGCAACCGCACAACATGTACTCGAACGATGACGCCTTCCATTTGACCCGAAATATACGATTGCAGAGGTGAGGTCCCATATCATGTCCGTGAACTGCTCGAGCGATTCGCTGAAAATGATAATGTGCTCTTGGGACCCTTTGTTGGCATCGTTGCCGCCACCGCCGCCGCCTTCGTGGTCGCTGCAGCGGCCGCCGTCGCCGCCGTCGCCGTGGCCGCCACCGTCGTCGACGTCGTCGTGTGATCTCTACAAGTCCTCGGTTAACAGAGATCCCCCTCCCCAAATCGACCCGCGACCAGCCCGAAGCAATGACGACCCCCCTACCATCCGTGCACAGAGCAATGCAACATGCGATTTGCGGCAAAATCTTGCATCATGCGCAGGCTGACCCTGAACATGTTGTAATGCGTGTAAGCAAAGACAGCGGTGCTGCCCTCATGAAGTCCTCATATTGCCCCGTGTGTGCGCCCAACATCCCTGTCGAAAACACATGCAGAATGCACGTTGTGGTAACATCTGAATCATGTTGTGACGCCCCGCGATCCTTGGCAGGGAAGATAGGGGTGCCATCAGATTGCCCAATGTGCAGGCCCACCACCACTATCAAAACCCAATGCAAAGAGCACACTGCGGCAAACGACTGCACCATGCGCGGGCGCCCACGATCAGTTTGCATTGCTGTTTGACAAGAACGATGGGGAGGGTGCGCGTATATAGTGTGGTGCGTGCGGGTCCACCATCCCTGTGGAAGACTACCGCAAAGTATTTGTGGGTTCGCGCGCCATGCGCGGTTCAGATCACCCCGCCATCACTTCCGAATTGCTTTCGACATGGTTGGTGGGGGGGTTGGGTTGGGCGGTGGAGGGGTGGAATGTTTCCGGATACGTGCTGTCACGTGTATTGGCGCACATGGCACACTCTGCGCGCGCCGCGCACGCGGCGCACCTGGCGTGGGTGGAGCATGTGGTACGCTTGGCGAATGTGCAGCCCGCCGCGCATCCGGCGCACCAGACGCGCCGGGCACGCTGGGGTGTACGGGGCGGCTAGCGCACCTGGTGCGACAGGCGCACCTGGCACGCGAGGCACCCCTCGCGAGCGTCACGCACCTGGCGTCTGTTTTGCTGCCCGCTGGCTGTCCATCCAATGGCGACCCTTGAAAGAGCTGAGACTCGGTGCTGCGTAACATATGCAGTGGGAGGGCGCTCCTAAACGGTCCAAGAGATCCCCAAGATGTCCACAAGACCATCCAAAACAACCCCACGACCCCCGAATCTACGCCAACATGGCCCGAAGGAGCCCCAAGAGGCCCAGGAGGCCCCAACAGGGCCCCAGAAGAACCCAAAGAGAGACTCCCAAAAGATCCCACTTAGGCCGACGAGGGGCACAAGACAGTTCCTCCGAATGTTTGGTCACACACACTTCTCTAGGCCATACGCCCCAACATTTACCGATTGGGAGATTTGCTCGCAATGATCCCCCCTTGGAAGCCCGCGTCATCTAGGTATTGCATCGATCTTCGTCGGCTTCCTGCGCTCTATCCTGCTCGGGCAGTCGCCCCATCGACCATTCGGGGGTTGGCGGGGTGGCGTGAGCCTCTCTACTAATTGCCTCTGGGGGCCTCCGGTTGGTCTCCTGGCGCAATTCCTGTATTTTTTGTGATCGTTATCTCCAGGAGCTGAACAAGGGCTAACCACGAGCCGGCGCGCCAAGCACACGCCGAATGCCTGTGCTACACGACAAATGCACAAAGATAGGCCTCAGACGAATGCGAAAGAAACTGAAACAATACAAAGGGCCAGACTAGAAGCGATCTCGGGGGACGCCTCATCTGACGGCGGGCGGAGATCGAAGGTCGGCAGGCGCCGGAGCGCGCCCTGCTCGGGCTGCCGGGCGAAATTCTCACAAGCTGGCGACGTTAGGTTTCGCGCACGATTTCGCGCACGCTTCTTCCAAAATTATTTAAAAGCTGACGGCGTCATCTGACGGCGGGCGGAGGCACGGGACAAAGGCTCGAGCCTCTCTCGCAGCAGGGGCTATACGAGGCCAGGCGCTCGAGAGAGCCAATCCCAGGAGCGCGGCAGGCAACGCCCTTCTCAAAGAAACGCCCCACACAAAGACAGTGAGCCAATTGATGTTAGGTCGGGCCTGTCCCCCTACAGGGGGATTTTGGGCGACAACAACAAAAAATGTCCGAAAGTGTTCCAAAAATGGTCAACAAATCGTCTCCCGACTATTTTTTCCTATTATTGAATATTCCCCCTGTACAGGAACAGGTCCGACTTAAAAATAATGGCACTTGCAAAAACACCAGCAAAAAAATCGGGCCACGTCGAGGGAACCCATCCCAATGCCCTCCTCAAAGATGCATTGCATGCAAATCCTGGAATGAAACAACGACGGCTACAGAATCACCAACGAAGTGGTATTGCAATTCGGACTGCTAGGGGGAACCCATCCCACGAAGCAGAGGTAGGCAATCACTAAACCCGTGGTAGACAAACAGGACATCTGCCTCCCAGCCCCAGAGGAGCAAATTCCATCTTCAAAAACCAGTAACAACAAACTGCCACTAGCCATAACTGAACAACGCTAGCTTCCCTGTACGACTACGTGCCGTTCGCCTCAATTGTACACCGCTCCAGAACTTGCTGACTCGACTGTATACAGCAATTCGGTAGTATGCTTGTGCGTGCACTTACGAGGACGGGTTGCGACGACTGCATGGTCGTCGCTGCCGATCGGGGGGCGTCCAAAAAGGAGGCGTGGAAGTGGAGGGCTCGCAAGTCATGGCCCGAGGCATGCGCGCGGCCGAGGGGGGGGGCCAGAAATTCACTCAAAGAAGAAGGAGCCATGAAACCTGCCCCTGTCATGATATCCGCCACCCCCTACCCTAATACTCTCCCCCCCCTCTTGGCCGCCCCTCCGAACCGAGGAGGCCGCCGACTGCGCATCCGGTGAGGCGCACATTTCTAGCATGCACGTCAAGGTATTGGACTGCCTTCCTTTGGCGCGTCACCTTCAGATCGACCGTGCCGGCGCGCATCCACAGCTTGTACTATGCGCCCCCGCGGGTGGTCTGTGTGTTCTCGAAGAAGCGAACTGGATTGCCCCACGTCCCAGAGATGGTGATGATCTGGAAGTACGGAACAGACGCTGCCCATGCGCATGGCGTCGGCCAGCACGAGAAGCAGCGTGCTCGCAGAGTCTGCATGTCGCGGCACATGCAAGAGCGTGAGATTCCATCGCTGGTATACGTCGAAATGCTCGCCTGCAATGCTGGTGAGAAATGGATCGCCGATGCCAAAAACCATACCTGGTTCAGGCGTCGGTGCGGGCGTCGGGCTCTGCGCGGGGCTGGGCATCGGGAAGAGCGTCGGGCTTGGCGCGCTGAACAGACAGCCTTGAGTGAAGAACGCGCCCTTAGGCTTAGCGTTGGAAGCGCCCTCGCCACAAGTGCACAGCTTCGTGGAGCCACACCCGCAGCCGGTATGCGGCGATCCGTACCCAGTGTCGTCCTGCAGGTTGCCCAGCAGGTTGCCCAGCCGATGCCTTTTCCGCCGCCGCTCGAGGCGAGGCTGCTGTAAGATCCTCCGCGGGTCCAGAACCTGCCAGGGGGGCGCGCCGTTGTCGCACAGCGACTGCCCAGGCAAAAGGGGAGGCGGGCAGGAAGAATCCAACTGCGTGTCTTCAACTAAAACCACTTGCATAAGGTCAAAGCTCAAAACACCCCCGTTTGCAACAGCCGTTGTCGAAACAGCGAAAGCGAGACCTACGTGCATGGTCTCTGTAGCGTTACAAATATTTGTGAGACGTGGTATTAGCTAGATTGGCGAAACGAGAAGTAATTCGGTCTTACTTACTTGAGCTCAAGTGGATACAGAAACTGTCTGGGGGGAAACGGAGCCGACGAAGCATGCACTGTGTAAATCGGCTACCGTGCTGCTAAACACTGAACGGAATGTCCACAGGTCCCGTAAAGTCCTCTGTTTTGAATATGTGGGTTCCCTTGTCAAGGGGCCGCCGGGTCCTCCTTCGAGTCGTCAGGGTCCTCCTGAGAGCACCTTGTATAAGGGCCCACAAGCCCCGAGTTCCAGGCGCTATCGGGCGCTACTGGAGGCTAGTCGAATGGTGTTGCGCGATTTCTCTCGAAACCAGAAAACGCCAAGAACGGCCGAGGAGGGTCCCGAGAGGCCTCCGAAACAGTCCAAGGGCCCCAAGACGGCCCAAGAACGCCCCAGGACGCGCAAGATTGCCTCCAGCGGCCCAGGGGCTCACCGAGACACCCCGAAAAGCCCTCAATAGAACCCTCAGGAATGCGCCCAGAAGGAAAAATGTTAGCCAGCGTGGACGCCAAACAATGTGCGTCGATCAACGTTGGGCAATACAAGTTGTGCAATCTATGTGGTGCTATCTGCACTGCGCAATATATGTGCTGGGACCTACGTGGTGCAACATATTTTGCGCCAAATATGTTTGCAACATGTGTGGAGCTGTCTATGATGTGAGCGATCAAAAGACGCACCGCAGACGCAAAACGCAACTCGTGCTTGTAACGTGGGCAATCTACGTGGGGCAATATATGTGGTGCAATCCACTTTGACCGTCTTGAAGCTGTCCTCTCCACTGCTCGTGTAAACATCCCACCCTCCCACCCGCAACTTGGTCGCAAAACCTCTTAAGACAAGACCGTGACGGTAGGTACCACATGGCACTTGGCCACGACACCGACGCCGACGACGACAGCGACAACGACGACGACGGCGCCGCCGACACCGACTACGACGACACCGACGACGTCTCCAACGACTTCGACGAAGACAACGACGAAGACGACGACGACGACGACGACGACGACACCGACGACGTCTCCAACGACTTCGACGACGACAACGACGACGATGATGACGACGACGACGCCGACGACGACGACGACCCAACGACGTCGCCAAAGAGGACGACGACGAGGGAGGAGGGAGGACGACGACGGCGACAACGACGACAACGACGACAACGACGAGGGAGGAGGGAGGGCGGCGACGACGCGAACGACGAAGAAGAAGGAAGGACGGCGACGCCGACGACGACAACGACGAGGGAGGAGGGAAGACGACGACGACGACAACGACGACGACGACGACGACGACGACGACGACGACGGCGACGAAATAGGAGGGACGACGACGAGACGCCGACGACGGACGACGACGACGACGAGGGAGGAGGAGGAAGGACGACCACGGCGACAACGACGACGGAAACGACCACGACGCCAAAGAGGACGACGACGACGAACACGAGGAAAGACAGAGGACGGCGACGGCGGCGACGACGACGACGACGACGACGCAAGAGGGCGCGCGCACGTTTTTGGTGAAAATCCGTGTTGCGAAATCTTGTGTTGTTGTATGTTTTTGGGCACACGATTTTGAAATCCTTCCGAAACCGATGGGTTTAGAAGGATTTCGGCATACGCGCGTGACGACGCGCGCGTCTGCACTTCGTCCCGTTTTTTTGCGGAGGATTCTCGCGACGGCACACGCGCAAGGGCGGCCGACTGATTTCGACATGCGCGCGCGAATCCCGTTTCGTAGCATGTTGTGGGAATTTTGGAAAAAAAACCATGGTTTTCTGAAGATTTCGCGAGAGCTCGCGCGTAAGCTTTTTTAGCAACTTAGTGGTGCGAAACCCTGTGGTGTTGTATGTTGTTTGGCAACTCGATTGCGAAATTCTTCCGACACCGAAGGTTTTTGAAGGACTTCGGCATGCGCGCGCGACGACGCGATGCGCGCGTGTGCACTTCGTCAAATTCGTTGCGAGGGAATCGCGAAAAAAAACTTATCATAAAGCAACAAATGTCCCCGTGTATTGTTTTTTCACAACGGAACCTCAGGGGGAGGCGATCCCCGCCCCTCGAGCACAGTGTACAGTCATATTTGGGATGGACATGTGGCCATAATCATTTATCATTTGCATACCCGAAAGGGGGGGCGATAACGCAGGGGGGCGTAGAGTCTATTCTCTTTTTAGAAAGGAGAACATATACGGTGCTATAGTGCAGCGTGCGTTGTGCAATCCAGTTTGTGTAATACAAGAAGCGTTTGTGCAGTACGGTGTGCAATCTACGCGGTGCAAAAGATGTGGTGCAATCAACGTTGTGCAATACATGTTGTGCTGACCCTGTGGTTGTTCAACACGTTGTGCAAGAACGTGGTGCAACGTATGTTATGCAACCTACGTGGTACCATGTTTGTGGATATGTTGAATTCTATACGTGGTGTAATCAACGTTGTGCCAGATATGTGGTGCCGTATATGTTGCGATCGAACAAACAGCGCGGTGCAAACGCGACATTTTGTCGTGCACTCCAGGTGGTGCACTTGACTACCCTGCACCGCGCTTGACCAGCTCCACTGCCCGCGCAATCATCCCACCCGCCCACCCGCAACTTGGTTTGCAAAACCCATGCGGAGGCGATTGCTATGAATGCTTGACGTTGGCTGGTCCATGTGTGTGGCCGCGGTGGCTCTGACTACTGGGCAGGCACTTCAATGCGAGTCGGCGCCTTGGGCGGGCGCGGTACCATGGCAACGTCGACAACGGTAGACACGATGATGATATTAGTGATGTTGGGGACGATGTTGACAACGACGACGGCGCGGCCAGTGAGGTCGCCGATTCTGATCACGCCGACGACGATGATGGCGTCCTCGCGCGGCCGACGCGCGAGGGTGACCCGCATGGCATTATTTGACACGAATTGTGCCCCCCCTCCAGCACGCGCGCAAGGGCGTTCGAATGATGGCGGCATGCGGCGCCAGAGGACCGCTTGGCAGAGTTCCATGAAAATGTTGGGAAACCGATGTTTTTCTTAGCAAGGGCGTGCGCGCACGCTGTTTTGAAAAATGGTGTTGCGAAAACACGTGTTTTTACATGTGCGTTCGGCACGCGGTTTTGATATCGCTACGAAGCCTAAGGTTTTTGACTGACTTTGGCATGCGAACGCGACGACGCGCGCGCGTGCACCTCGCCTTGTTTCGTTGCAAAAGATTCTCGCGACGGCACGCGCGCAAGGGCGTTCGAACGATTTCGACATGCGCGCGCGAAGCCTGTTTGGTAGCATGTTGTGGACATGATGAAAAAAAAACCTGGTTGTCCTAGGGATTCGCAAAAGCGCGCAAATTTGTTTTGAAAATCCGTGTTGCGAAGCCCTGTGTTTTAACATCTTGCTTGGGCACTCGATTTTGAAATCCGGACGAAACCAAGCGTTCTTGAATGATATCGGCATGCGTGCGCGGCGACGCGCGGGTGCACTTCGTCTCCTTTGTTCTGCAAGGTGTTCTTGAAAACTAATGGTTTGTGGTCAACGAGTGCACGCGCAAAATATCTGTTGCAGAGGATGGGGGGGAGGGGGCGGACACCGCCCCCCCTGGGATGGTGCGATTTCAGATTTAGGATGGACGATGGAGCATAATCACATGCCAATTGCGATACGGAAAGGGAAGCGATAATCCGGGGGGGGCCTTGTGAGATAGGAAAATCCAGCGGCGGCAGCGGGGCGGCGACGGCGGCCACGTAGCCGCTGAAGACACGGCCCAGACAACGGGCGGCTACGAGGCGCCGACGGGGCGGCGACGGCCGGCGCGGAGCAGCCAGACCGACGCGCCGACAAGGCGGCGTCGGCAAGCACGGAGCCGCCAGAACGACACGCAGGCCCAGTTCATTAGACCAGGCATGAAAACGCCTAGGGGCAAACACTTTTCGGGGAAACTCGGGGAACAATTCAAAGAAGAACGCGCTGCGATCGCTCATCGATCACAGTTGGAGGTTTTAAACACCAGGAAGTATCCCGGCAAAGCAACATAACAGCGATGTGTAGAAGCATATCTGGAAGCATTCCTCTTAAGATTCAGATGAGAATCCAGTTGTAGAATTCTGCTGTTCTCGCGATCGTAGTCGCATTCGCGATGACAGTCGCAGTGGCAACGGCAGTCGCAGTCACAGCCTCAGCCTCAGCCTGCCTCAGCCTCAGCCTCAGCCTGCCTCAGCCTCAGCCTCAGCCTCAGCCTCAGCCTCAGCCTCAGCCTGCCTTCAGCCTCCGCCTCAGCCTCAGCCTGCCTCAGCCTCAGCCTGCATCAGCCTCAGCCAGCCTCAGCCTGCCTCAGCCTCAGCCTGCTCAGCCTCAGCCTCAGCCTGCCTCAGCCTCAGCCTCAGCCTGCCTCAGCCTCAGCCTCAGCCTGCTTCAGCCTCAGCCTCAGTCTGCCTTCAGCCTCGGCCTCAGCCTCAGCCTGCCTCAGCCTCAGCCTGCATCAGCCTCAGCCTCAGCCTCAGCCTGCCTCAGCATCAGCCTGCCTCAGCCTCAGCCTCAGCCTGCCTCTGCCTCAGCCTCAGCCTGCTTCAGCCTCAGCCTCAGTCTGCCTTCAGCCTCGGCCTCAGCCTCAGCCTGCCTCAGCCTCAGCCTTGCCTCAGCCTCAGCCTGCCTCAGCCTCAGCCTCAGCCTCAGCCTCAGCCTCAGCCTCAGCATCAGCCTCAGCCTCAGCCTCAGCCTCAGCCTGCCTCAGCCTCAGCCTCAGCCTGCCTCAGCCTCAGCCTCAGCCTGCCTCAGCCTCAGCCTCAGTCTGCCTTCAGCCTCGGCCTCTGCCTCAGCCTCAGCTGCTCAGCCTCAGCCTCAGCCTCAGCCTGCCTCAGCCTCAGCCTCAGCCTCAGCCTCAGCCTGCTCAGCCTCAGCCTCATCAGCCTCAGCCTCAGCCTCAGCCTCAGCCTCAGCCTCAGCCTCAGCCTGCCTCAGCCTCAGCCTCAGCCTGCCTTCAGCCTCAGCCTCAGCCTCAGCCTGCCTCAGCCTCAGCCTCAGCCTGCCTCAGCCTCAGCCTCAGCCTCAGCCTGCCTCAGCCTCAGCCTCAGCCTCAGCCTGCCTCAGCCTCAGCCTCAGCCTGCTTCAGCCTCAGCCTCAGCCTGCCTCAGCCTCAGCCTCAGCCTCAGCCTGCCTCAGCCTCAGCCTGCATCAGCCTCAGCCTCAGCCTCAGCCTGCCTCAGCCTCAGCCTGCCTCAGCCTCAGCCTCAGCCTGCCTCAGCCTCAGCCTCAGCCTGCTTCAGCCTCAGCCTCAGTCTGCCTTCAGCCTCGGCCTCAGCCTCAGCCTGCCTCAGCCTCAGCCTGCATCAGCCTCAGCCTCAGCCTCAGCCTCAGCCTCAGCCTCAGCCTCAGCCTCAGCCTCAGCCTCAGCCTCAGCCTCAGCCTCAGCCTCAGCCTCAGCCTGCTTGAGCCTCAGCCTCAGTCTGCCTTCAGCCTCGGCCTCAGCCACAGCCTGCCTCAGCCTCAGCCTGCCTCGGCCTCAGCATCAGCCTGCCTCAGCATTCAAAATGTGGCCCAGGAATGGAGTTCTGGGAACTCGAAGAGCACGAAGAGGCCTACAGACTGGGCTCAGGGCATTCAAAATCATGCCCAGGAATGGAATTCTGGGAACTCGAAGACCACGAAGGGGCCTACAGCTAGCTCCGGGCATTCAAAATGTGGCCCGGGAATGGAGTTCTGGGAACTCGAAGAGCACGAAGTGGCCTACAGTTGGCTCTGGGCATTCAAATGTGGCCTGGGAATGGAATTCTGGGAACTCGAAAAGCACGAAGTGGCCTACAGTTGGCTCCGGGCATTCAGAATGCGGCCCGGGAGTGGAGTTCTGCGACCTCGAAGACCACGAAGTGTGTAACTGTTTGCTTAAAACGACTTCCGCGGATTTTCCCCGGCACCCGTCCGGCATATGCCCAGACCCCCCTGAGGAATCAAGATGCTTTCTTTTGAGACCATTAGAAACCTATCAGTCTTCGCTGTTAGGTGATTAAAAATTGTAGCTTGTCGCGTAGAGATCGCACCACCTAAGCAGGGCAAATCACCAAAACTAGGATTCAAACTTATCCCGGCAAAGCAACCTAACAGCGATGTGTAAGAGCATATCTGGAAGCATTCCCCTTAAGATTCAGATGAGAATCCAGTTGTAGAATTCTGCTGTTCTCGCAGTCGTAGTCGCATTCGCGATGACAGTCGCAGCGGCAACGGCAGTCGCAGTCACAGCCTCAGCCTCAGCCTGCCTCAGCCTCAGCCTGCCTCAGCCTCAGCCTCAGCCTGCCTGAGCCTCAGCCTCAGCCTCAGCCTGCTTCAGCCTCAGCCTCAAACTGCCTTCAGCCTCGGCCTCAGCCTCAGCCTGCCTCAGCCTCAGCCTGCATCAGCCTCAGCCTCAGCCTCAGCCTGCCTCGGCATCAGCTTGCCTCAGCCTCAGCCTCTACCTGCCTCAGCCTCAACCTCAGTCTGCTTCAGCCTCAGCCTCAGTCTGCCTTCAGCCTCGGCCTCAGCGTCAGCCTGCCTCAGCCTCAGCCTGCCTCGGCCTCAGCATCAGCCTGCCTCAGAATTCAAAATGTGGCCCAAGAATAAAACTCTGGGAACTCGAAAAATACGAAGTGGCCTACAGTTAGCTCAGGGCATTCAAAATCATGCCCAGGAAAGGAATATTGGGAACTCGAAGACCACGAAGTGGCCTACAGTGGGCTCCGGGCATTCAACACGTGGCCCGGGAATGGAGTTCTGGGAACTCGAAAAGCACGAAGTGGCCTACAGTTGGCTCAGGGTATTCAAAATCATGCCCAAAATTGAAGTTCTGGGAGCGCGAAGACCACAAAGGGGCCTACAGTTGGCTCCGGGCATTCAGAATGCGGCCCGGGAGTGGAGTTCTGCGACCTCGAAGACCACGAAGTGTGTAACTGTTTGCTTAAAACGACTTCCGCGGATTCTCCCCGGCACCCGTCCGGCATCTGCCCAGACCCCCCCGGGAAGTCATGACGCTGGTTTTTGAGACCACTAAAAACCTATCAGTCTTCGCTGATAGGTAACAACTTTTTCTGTCACGAACAGACTGCGAGCGAAAGCGCCTGCCGGCGTCGCGGGCCGCTCTGAAACGATGACGCGCGGGGGCAGATCTGGCGTGAGATCGGGGGGGGAAGCGGGCACAGAACAACAGAATCGGAGGGCGCCGAAACCGCGCATCCGGGGCCCCGAAGGAAAGGCGGGGGGCCACCATTGACATCATCACCCGAGAGACACGGTTGCGATGGGCGTTGACATAGGCGCGAGCAATATACTCACCCAGTTGACTGGGGTACGCCTCGGCGATGGCCGTCAATAATCTGCAAGAGCTATCCTTTCCAGCCAACTCGGCGCGAGGACTGCCTGGCGACGCGCGCGCCCCGCGGCCACAACACTTGAGAAGATGAAGAGACGAGAGGCCAGCACGAGCGCAAAGTATGGCAGTGCGCTTGCGACAGGAGGTTCCGAGGGCGGCACACAAGTCCACCGATAGGCGCTGAACCCTGGGGCGTTCAGCCACTCTGGCAGCCGCAAGCTGCTTCGAATCCCACCAGCCCTTTGGGCGTGAGTGGTTTAGAGAGCCCGCTCTGTTCTCAACCCTCCTTCCCCTTCGGGGAGGGGTTTACCCCTCCCCCTACCCCCTCCCCCTGGGCCTGGAGAGGTCCCACCGCGGGTGGTCAGGGGAGTCCTTTTCGACTCCTGGGAGGGCTAAAAAACGACACCCCTCACGAGGATTCTGGCCCCGACGGGGGGAGGAAGAAAAAACCCTCTCCTCTTCTTCGAAGCCAAAATCATTGATTTTACTACGGTTTTGGCCGCATTTTGGCCTTCTGAGGGGGCAGCGCTCATTAAAGCTCCCCTCTTCCTTCAAGGCAAAATCATTGATTTTACTACGGTTTTGGCCGCATTTTGGCCTTCTGAGGGGGCAGCGCTCATTAAAGCTCCCCTCTTCATTGATCGACTTCCTCCAAGATGGCCCCAAGAAGCGCCCAGGAGGCACACTGAGGCCCCAAGATGGCCCCAAGAGGCCCCCAGAAGGCCCCAAGAGGCCTCCAAGAGGCCCCCAAGATGCCCCCAAGAGGCCCCCAAGAGGCCCCAAGAGGCTCCCCGAGACACCCAAGGCGCTCCTGAAAGCCCCTGGGGCCGCCAAGAGGCCCCCAAGACGCCCCAAACGGCCTCCAAGAGGCTCCCAGGAGGCCCGAAGAGGCTCCCCCAAGGCACCCAAAACGCTCCTAGAAGCCCCTGGGGCCGCCAAGAGGCCCCCAAGACGCCCCAAAAGGGGACGAGGTGCCCGAACGCCTCACGCCACGAGGAGCCCGAACGACTCACACCAGGACGAGGGGCCCGAACGACTCACACCACGAAGAGCCCGAACGACTCACACCAGAAGGAGGGACCCGAACGACTCACACCAAAACGAGGCGCCCGAACGACTCACACCACGAGGAGCCCGAACGATTCACACCACGACGAAGGCCCCGAACGACTCACACCACGAGGAGCCCGAACGAGTCACACCAGGAGGAGGAGCCCGAACGACTCACACCAGGACGAGGGGCCCGAACAACTCACACCACGAGAAGCCCGAACGACTCACACCAGGACGAAGAGCCCGAACGACTCATACCAGGAAGAAGGGCCCGAACGACTCACACCAGGACGAGAGCTTTCTCTCCCTCCTCCTTCGCCTCGTCCTTCTCCCGCTCCCCCCCACAAGGAGGATGTACAAGGAGGCGGGAGGAAGGAGGAACAGGGGAGATATGCGGGGGCAAGCGGACACACGCCTGAAAAACACGACTGTCGGCATGCTTCGCAAGAGTTGCTGTTGTGAGATGGGCTGGTGGGGATACGCGAAGCGTAAAGAATACCAAGAGGGCCCCAGGTTCTCATGGCCGACTGGGGTAACAGCGCCAGCTCACAAATACTAACACGGAGCGAGCATGACCTGTTTCTCTGCCGCACTTTCAAGGCGTCGCCAGGGAGCAGGTTTGGCAAACCCTCAGGAGACAGACTGCTTCTCAAAGGGGGGGCCACCCGGTCGGTTGCGAGCAAGCGCAACCGTGGCCCGACCGTAGTCAGCCAGCCTTTGAGCAACTGCTGAATTCTTCGTTGGAGGAGGTCGCAGCTAGGATCGCGCTGGATATCAAGCTCAAAAGCTCCGAGCCCCCCGGCACGCCCGACGCCATGCTGTAGAGAGATGGCCAGGACCACTGAACACATCCAAGAACACCGGTCGCACGCTCTGCCCCACGAACTGACTCCCGAACGCTGGAGAGGCGAGCGCCAATATTCACGGCCAGGGGGCGACGCGGCCCGGCGCGGAGATGGGGGGGCCCCGCATCTGCTCTGCGATCCGGCCGCGGTTCAGCGCGAGCAGGCGCCGCGCGGGGGCGCGCCGGCTCGGACGGCCTGGGGCACCTAAGCCAGCTGTGGGAGCAGCGGGCGGTCGACGAAGCGGCTTGCGTCGCAGACGCCCGCCGTCGACGGCCGAAGGTTCTCCTTCGGGCGCGGCGCCACCGACCAGCGCGAGACGAGGGCCCCTGCGCGCGGCGTCCAGTCCACCATCGGGCAGGCGATAGGCCAGAAGAGGGGCAGCAGCGATTGCGGCGGAGCCAGCCGCGGCCGGCCCTTCGCCGCGCGGACCGAACTCGGCAGCGCCAGCTGCAGCCCCCCCGGAGTCGCCCTGTGGCGGGCGGATCGCGACCGCGTGCTCCATCGCCGTCGCGCGAAGGAGGCTGCTGCACGGCGGCGCGATCAGGCGGGGCGCCGGGCAGAGCGCCGCTGGGGCAACGAGAGCACAGGGTGCCAGCGGCCCCTCCAGATGTCGACGGGGACCTCCACTAAGTCTGCCTGGGGGTCCACCGCGGGCCCAGCAGCGCAGGGCACGCGAACGGCGGCCGCGCGGGGGCCGAATTGTTGGCGTTCAGCATCCCGACAGAACCGCTGACGCCCCTTGAACCTGGCGAGGCCCTTCGCGGCCTCCAACGAGACCTCCCGCTGCGCGACCCCGAAGCCCCAGACGACGCATCTATGCAGGTCAGAGTGGCGCCGAAGAGCATCCCGAGGTTCTGGTCGCAGAAGGCGAGATCGCCCGGGCCCAGCGAAGCTCTCGACGAAAGACAAGCCAAAGCGACACGGCCTTCGCACATCTCCCCAAGATTGCAGACGGCCCCGAGACACAAGAGGAGCTCCCTCCCGATGAGCACCCTGGAGGCGAAGTGCGAGACAATCCTCGCCATCTCCTCCCAGGAGCGATACCCGCGCCGAAAAATCTCCTGGATCCCGAGGTACAGCTCCTAGCCAACCCTGGGGTTAAGTGAACCCATAGGAGAGCCCGAGTCGAAGGCCCAGCCCAAAGCCCCCCCGGCGACGCTGCGCTCCACCCTATGAGTAGGGAGCCCCACTGCACGCATACGCTCATCAACCTGGCGGGCAGCGGCGGCAACTGACTCGCGAGACAACGACAGTGCGACAAAATTGTCAACGCACTCAGCGCGGGCGATGTTGGCATCGATCACGGGGGGCAGCGGCGCGACCCACAAGCACTCGCTCGGGTCGGGCGAGAGCGGCTCGGCGAGAGACGGTCTCATTCACAGTCTGGCACAGCCACGAGCTTTAACTGAACCCCATAGGAGGACACCTGAAGTAAGAGTACATGACGCCCCCTGAGACGGCGATACTCGATGTCCAGTGGCGGCGGCGAAAATTTTCAATTCACCTGCTCTGACCCAGGGGGGCCGGATGCACCGACGAAGCCAAATGGGCAACGCCATAGCGTAGAACGCGCCAGCGATGTCTACGCCGGAGACGCGCAGGCGGATCGCTGCCAACTCGGAGCTTGGAGAAAGCGGCATCTGTCGCCAACTTCACCTCAGGAAGCTCTTCAACAACTGGGATGGGATTCGGCCAACTCGCGGCATCTGCGGGGAAGTCGACAAGACTTGATGACATACGACGGTGCTGAACTTTCCTATGCGTACAAAAATCCTCGAGGTTGGGGCCCGAATGCGCCCGCTTCGGAGCGCGCGCAGCTACCTGGGCGAGCCCCCCCTCGCGGGGCAGCAACAGTTCCTGAAGGCGGTGACCAATCCTCGCGCTGTCATCCCCGATTAGAGCGGACAATGGCAGCGGCTCGGAGCCCGCGCTCGGCGGGGAAAGCAGGACACTGTCGAAGGTCACCGGCGCAATCACGGCAGACCCCTGGTCGCATGACTGCGCGACGCGGTGCCCCTCAAAAGCTCCTGCGGGAGAGAGGCCGGGCGGGGGCACTCCGAAGGCGTCGACCGCCTCCTGGGCCACCGCCGGAGCCTCCGGCTGAGAGGCCGCGGGGGAAAACGCCCCCGTCGGTCGCGGACAGCTCGAGCCGGCGCGCATCTCGTTCATAGCTCCGATGGCGTCGGACACCACCTCTCGGCGGCGACCTGCTCGCTGGAACCGTTTCCTCGTTGTTCGAGAAAGGTCTGCTGTCGCAAACGGTTGATCCACGTCTCCAGAGGCGAGAAGCGGGAAGATATCCCGACGTCGCCGCGAGGCGTGAGATCTGGCCCCAATTGCGTATGCGCCGCGGGGGGCAATGCCGCGGAGCCCCCTCGATCGACCCCGAAGGCGGGCGGGGTGGCCGCATCCGGGGCCCCGCCCATCATGGCGCCAATGAGCGACGCCCCTCCTTAGCTTTAGGAATCTGCTCAAGGATCCCAGCGTCGCGCTCAGCTTGCTCGGCATATGCCGCGACAAAGTGGCAGCGACCATCGCGCGGCCATCCTCGCAGGCAGCGCCAGTGACGACGCCGACCTCTTCACGGAATCCGAACTTCAGGAGGCCGCCCCGCCGCGGGACTCGGGCTCGCCCTTGGCTTTGGCCTCGGGGTCGGCGTCGCCAGCAGCGGGCCAGTCCACCTCCAGACTCACGGGCTTCATACTCCACGGCGCACCTGCGCTCGTACAGCTGAGCCTGCCTCATCATGACCTCGACGCCTACAACGTTGGGCAGGTCCAGAAGGTCCTAGGTCATCAGGTAATTCACCATCCACACGATCGACACATAATGCGTGACTCCGAAATCGTCACGAGACAGCCGGCAATACAAGACGAACAAATGAAAATGCTCGATGGTGCCTCCACGATTGCGGTCCAGGAAAAGAAAACACCGCAACGTTGTGCGAGGGCCGCCCAACGGCCCGTCGGGGAAGGGCCCCTCCCTCAACCGATCGACACTCTCGTGGAACAGCACCCGCTGGCGTGAGCCGTCGGCAACTAGCAGCACTGGCTGGAGGCAAACGCCTGAGGCAGCTTCGGTTCCGCGGTACGCAGCCTGAGACGTTGCAATATTGCGGATCGCAATCCAGCTCCCGTCGGTCGCCAGCTTCGGCCCGATGTCGCCACGCATGAGCCCAGATCCGTTAAGGGTGACAGGCTCACCTCGCTTTGCCACAGTCGTCGACTCGACGTGCACCCACTGTCCAGCGGGCCCCGGCACGGCCCCCGCGGCTAGCGGCGCCACCGCGCCTGGGGCGCCCGCGAGCGGCGCTGCCACCAGCGCAGCGGCTGCCGCAGGGGAGGCGGGCGTGGGCGCCGCAGGCCCAGGCGGCCCTGGAGCCGCAGCTGGCACCAGCGCCACAGCCACGGCAGCTCCAGCGGCGGGGGCTGGCGCGGCGCCTCCTCCAGGTGCAGGAACGGCTGTCGGCGGCTGCGGGGCCCCCGAACGTGAAGCACACCACCACCCCAGCGGGCGGCACCACGGGAGGACGCCCAGCAGCACGTTCAGAGGCCAGGTAGACGTCCCTCGCGTAGCCTTCCAGCTCGATCTGGATGGTCGCCTCCTCGGCCGCGACAGGGCTCGACGGAAGCGGTACAAGTTGCCAGCATCCAGTCCAGGGGTCGCGTGCGACGGTCGTCCTCGAAGCGGACCGCTGCCAGACTCCCATCCGACAAATCGTATATCTCTTTGTGCACGTCGCAGTCCGGCGAGGAGATCAGAACACGATGCGAGGACCATCTCGCATCAGTCGGATTCTGACGCACTCGGCCCCACACGCGCCGCTGATGCCACAGCGGCGCGCCTGCGTACAGTAGCCAGGCCCACTGTCAAAGCCCCGCTGGCAGGCTGGCGCTGGTTCCTGAGCCATCCTTCAAGGCTGCGGGAGCGAGGACAGGCAAGACCCGCGAGATGACGGCCACGGCAATCCGCACCAGGCTACCTGCGAAGGTCAGCAGCACGTTCACGACCAAGAGCAGGCCCCAGGGCTGGCCGGGACGGGCGCCGGCTCCGGCTCCACGCCGGCAAGTCCCGGCGGGCAAGTCGCAGGCGGGTACACGTAGACAGGGGCAGCATTAGGGCAGGCCGGGCACTGCGGACAGGCAGGGCACGCAGGACACTGAGTAGACCAGCCCGCGATGGTCTGAGAGACGGTCCCGACGATCTAATCGGAGTACCGTCCACCAAGCGGCCAGGCCATGTAGGAGGGGGGATGCTGTCGCCCGGCGCTCGCGCTGGTAACACCTTGAGCACAATCGGTTGCGGGCGTCATGACACGCGCGGCCGCCTCTCCCAAGACACCCTCAGAAAAGATTCACACGCACGCATTGCCATGAAGATAAGCGGGGGAGATCTGGGGAATGTGCAGAAGAAGATTTGGGAGGATGATATGGCAACAGATCTGGAGACGGATCTGGAGAAACATCAGGGGAAGATCTGGAGGAGAAAATGGAGTTAGATATGGTGGGAGGTCTGGTGGAAAATCTGGAGGAAGATCGGGGGGAAGATTTGGTGGAAGATCTGGGAGGAGGACCTAGGGGCAGATCTGGGGAATGCCAAGAGAACATTTGGCCGAGTGATCTGGAGGAGTATCTGGCGGATCATCTGGGAAATCTCAAAAGAAACATCTGGAAGAATTTATGGTGGAAGTCTGCGGTAAGATCTGGAAGAACATATGGCGGAAGATCTCTTGGAAGATCTGGGGAATGTCCAGAGGGAAATGTGGCCAGAAAATCTGGTAATAGATAAGGAGGAAGATACGGAATAAGATCTGGGGAATATATGGAGGAACATCTGGAGGGGGTTCCGGTGGGAGGTCTGGAGAAATGTCTGGAGGAAAATCTGGGGGAAGACCTGGCCCAAGATCTGGGGGAATATCTAAATGAAGATCTGGGGAATGTCCCGAGGAACATTTGGCGGGGTCATATGGCGATAGATACGGAGGAAGATCTGGCGGAAGATCCGGGGAATATCTGGAGGGAAATCTGGAGGGGGACATGCAGTGAAGATCTGTAAGAAGATCCGAGGGGCGATCTGGGGAAAGATGCAGGAAAGACTTGGGGGAATATCTGAGGGGTGAGCTGACGGACAATCCGGAGGAATGTCATAGGTGCAAATATGGGGGAAGATCTGGGGAAACATCGGGGGGAAGATCTGGGGGAGAAAACTGGGGGAAGATCTGGAGGAAGATCTGGAGTAAGATCTGGAGTAAGATCTGGGGCAAAATCTGGGGAAAGACCTGGGGAAAGATCTCCCGGAAGATCTGGATGAAGATCTTGGGGAAGATCTGGGGAAGTGTTGGGTGAAGATCTGGAGCAAGATCTGGGGGAAGATATGGAGCAAGATCTGGGTGTAGATCTGGGGGAAGATTTGGGAGAACATCTGGGAGAAGATATGATGGAATATCCTGGGGACGATCCGGGAGACGATCTGGAGGAAGATCTGGGGGAAGATCTCGGGGAAGATCTGGGTAAAGACGTGGGGGAAGATCTGGAGGAAAAACTCGGGACAGATCTGGAGGAAGACCTGGAGGGAGATCTGGGTGAAGATCTGGAGGAAGATCTGGGGGAATGTATAAAGGAAAATCTGGGTGCCACGACGGACCAACAGGCCTCCAGGAGGGCCCTGAGAGAGCGGACTTCTCCCCCACACATCTCAGGAGATTAAAGCGGCACGGGAAAGACAAAGAGGCCCCAAAGACAGCCCAATACGCACCAAGATCCGCAAAAAGAGGCCCCCTAACAATGAATGAACACGGCGCGGCCCTAACCAGGGGTCTTCTTCCCTCTGATATAACCAGTGCAAGGCAAACAACACACGGCAAATTAAAGCAATGCAAACCACTGTAAAGCAATTCGACACGACGCAAGGTCCGCCAATCAGAGGCTCTGAGTGGAGGCTCCTCAGTTCTCAAGGAAAAATACTCTTCCAATAGCTCAGAGGCCCTTAGCTTGTCGCATGCTCCCACGCGCCTGAGAGC
Source organism: Prorocentrum cordatum (assembly GCA_963575745.1). Classification (NCBI taxonomy): domain Eukaryota; class Dinophyceae; order Prorocentrales; family Prorocentraceae; genus Prorocentrum; species Prorocentrum cordatum. Next base: position 89,464 of record CAUYUJ010014594.1, read on the forward strand.
GTGAAGACGGGCAATAGGTCGGAGGGTTCCAAGACGGCCCAAGAGGGCCCGGAGACGGCCCGAGACCGTTCCAGGAAGGCCCGAGAGGCTCACGAGACGCCTCAAGAGGGCTCCAAAAGAGCACCCGAGAGGGCTGTGAGGATATTCCGGGATGACATTCCAGGGCTGTCGCATGATTGCTCTCCCGCAGATCGTGACGGCATCCATAAATGCACAAATGATTGATCACCCCAGGATGTTTGACAGATGTCAGCATACTTGTCTGTTCGGGTATGCAGCGCTGCATGACGGCCCACGGCATACGTACACTCGGCCTTACGGACATAATTCCCCAACCTTCTTCCTCTTGCCCGATTTGTCCTGACCTTCGTGATAGGCGTACTAACCTTGCTGCAAGAAGAAGGCAACATGCATGAAAGAAAAGAGCCATGGAGGAAGAAACGAGAAGGAGAGGAAAGGACAGCCAAGGAAAGGAAATTATGGGATAGGTAAGAAAAGGCAGAGAAGGGGATGGGGAAAAATGATGGGGAGGCGGGACGGGTACAAGGGAGGTGGAATGGGGAATGGGAAAGGAAAAGCGATGGGAAGGAAGCGAACAAGGAAGCGATGGGTGGAGGGGACGGGAGGAGAAGTCCTCAAAGAGACGGAAAGAAGAAGAGGGGCGATGGAGGGGTGAAGGTGGAACTTATGGCTGTGATGCCTGCGGGGAAGGCTGTGAGACAGATCAGGGGGGACAGAGGGACAATTGCCGATGAACGGGGATGGACAAACCTCCTTTTAGTAAACCTCCATTTAGTGAAAACGGCCTAAGACCGAAACCGACAGACCTGGACCCGCAAAAAATGACGCCGCGACGCCCTCTCGCGAACCGGAAACGGCCAATTCACGAATCGACGTGTCAGGGCAGGAGTTCTAGCAAGCTACCAGATGAGACAGAACGCAAAACTAGGGGAACGAGAGGTTGAGATGCCATACCGACCAGCCATAACTGGGGGAGCTGTGGTCCTTACCCCCCTGGGGGAACCCATCGCATCGACGATCTCTCGAGATGGGTGTCGAAATCGATGGGTCCCCAGGGTGGTAAGGACCACAGCTCCCCCAGTTGTGGCTGGCCTGCCATATTCATGGAGGGACGGCTGGAGCCGGCGAGATCCAAAACGTGGAAGAACTGGGCAGGGCGGAAGTTGGCGGGTAGAGCAAACGAGGGGGCAGGAAGCCACTAGGCAGAGGCAAGGACAGACGGTGATAGAAAACGGAGCTCGAAGAAGGGGTAGAAGGACGCCAATGCGATACGCTCACCGATCCTGGGCCTGCCGAGTGGGAAAGGGGAATCGCAGGGAGGTGCGCGAACGAACCGGCACATGATCACATAGCCATGCCACTCGCCCTCCTCCTCTTCCTGTTCCTCCAGCACCCCCCTCCACGGGGTATGTGCATACAGAAAGAAAAAAGGGCGTATATGTGTGTATGCATGTGTCCACATATACTGAGAGAGAAGCGAAACAAATACGAACACTGCTGGAAATGTGCGCACATGCGTCTAATGCAAATGTAAGCTTATAGATATACGCATGCAAATATACGTGTGTATATGCACAAAGACATACAGAAAGAGAGAGAGAGAGAGAGAGAGAAAAAAAAAAGAGAGAGAGAGAGAGAGAGAGAACAAAAAAAGAGCCGAGAAAATGGAGGGGACATCCTGTTCTGGAAAGCCACGACGGGCTTGCCTTCGGGGAGCATGCCGCGCACCTGGCCATGTTTGCTGGTCACGTCTGCTCGTCTGGACCCATCTCTACTCCGATCCCCCAGCTCCTTGTTTGAAGGAGGGGGAGGAGGGGCGGGAGTATGGGGAAAGATCATGACATGATTATTTATTTCTCAAAGGGACGGGGAAGGTGGGGAATGGAAGTGGGGGCGGAGTAAAGAAGAGGAGCAACAGCAGCAGCAGCACGAGGAAGAGCACGAAGACGAGACAGGAGCAGGAAAAGCAAAGCCAACCGAAAAAAACAAAAAGAAATACCGTGCGCCTCGGACGGAGCCTGCACGGGATACGGAAAGGCGGGGCTCTTGATGCCGTGCAAGTTCCCACCGACGTAGTACTTCCCCACGTCCTGGACCAATGAATGCATATTCTCCTCCTCCCCCTCCTTTCCCAGAGACCTCCTCTTCCTCATCTTGCTCTTCCTCACCCCCACCCCTCGTCCTCCCCTTCCTCAACCGCACCTGCTTCTAAGTCATAGCTCTCCCTGTCTCTCTTTCTCTCTCTCTCTCTCTCTCTCTCCATATATATATATATGTGTCTCTCTTATTTCTCGTTTTCCCGTTTCCACACCTACTAAGAGGGTTTTTCTTCTCTTCACCCCGCGCAGGAACCCTTCAACCTCTCCCCCGGTCGTCGTCATCATCATCAGCTTCATCATGGTCAGCAGCATCATCCTCAACTTCATCCTCAGCATCCTCATCATCCTCATCATCGACATCAGTATCATCATCATCATCCTCATCTTCGTCATCAAAAGCAGCAATATCATCATCATAATCAGCATCATCACCTGCCTCGTTACCATTGTCATCATCAGCCGCATCACCATCAGCATCATCATCGTCATCATTAGCAGCATCATCATCACCATCATCATTGTCGTCATTGTTGGCCTGTTCAAGCTCGAGTGTGGAGGAAGTCTCAAGCGGGAGCCTCTTCTGCCAGTGAATTGTGAGGAAGTCTCAGGCGGAAGCCCCCTCCCTATGGGGCCCGCAGCCCATGTTACTAACCCAAGAGGGCCGTCGGGACCATGTAATTGTCGTCACGGCTAGGCTCTGCAGGCCTGAATCTTGAGGATGTCTGGGGGGGGCTCGTCTGTGAGTGAATCGTGAGGGCTCGTGTTGCTCATTCAAGCGGGTCACTGGGATCCTGCAACTGTCGTCACGCTTGGCTTCTTCAAGCTTGAATATTGGGGAAAGTCCCAGGCAGGAGCCTAGTCTGTGAATTATAAATGTGGGGAACTCTCAGGCGGAAGCCCTCTCCCCCCCTCACGAT
>CAUYUJ010014594.1:97500-105000 GCA_963575745.1 Prorocentrum cordatum
ATCATCATCACCATCATCATCATCGTCATCCTCATCATCGTAATCATCATAATCAGCATCATCATCGCCATCATCACCACCACCACCATCATCATCACCATCGTCAACAACAACAATCATCACAATCATCAGCATCTTCAACAACAATAATCATCATGTTACGACTGTTCGCTCTTACCTGCTCGAATATCATTCAACGTGTATTTCCCAAAACCCTCGATGCCCGCCTTCTTCGTCTTCGATAGTGCCCCTTTTGGGAGGTATATCTTTCTTCCCTGCAGGCCGGGCCCCGGCAAGCGGCGGGGCGGCCGCGGACCGTCGGCCTGGCCAGCGGCAGTGCTGAACGGCGACAACCCGACCCCAAGAGGGACGGACACGGGACCGACCACGACGACGACGACGACGACGACGACGACGACGATGACGACGACGACGACGACGGCGGCGACGGCGACGACGACGACGACGAAGGCGGCGACGACGACGAGCGAAAGCGAGAGCGAGAGCAAGAGCGAGAGCGACAGCGGGGCCACGAAGGGCAGGAAGGGGGCCACGGAAGGGCGACAGAGGGGCCACGAAGGGCATACGCATGGGGCCACGACGGGCGCGAACGAGCAGGGGCAACGAAGGGCAGCTAATGCGGGGCCACAGAGGGCAACGACGGGGCCACTGAGGGTAGGAACGGGGCCACGTAGGACAGCGGGGCCACGAAAAGCAAAGCATACAGATGGGGCCACGACGGGCGCGAACGATCGGGGGCCACAAAGGGCAGATCATGCGGGGCCACAGAAAGCAACGACGGGGCCACTGAAGGTAGCAACTGGGCAACGTAGGACAATGAGGGGACCGCAAACGGCGACAGCGGGGCCACGAAGGGCATGCACATGGGACCACAACGGGCGCGAACGAACGGGGGCCACGAAGGGCATGCGTATACTGGGCCGCGGAAGGTAAGGACGGGGCCACTGAGGGCAGCAACGGGGCCACGAAGGGCAGCGAGGGGACGACGGGGCCACGAAGGGCTGCAACAGGTCCAAGAAGGGCACCGAGGGGGCCACGAAGGGCTGCAACGGGGCCACGAAGGGCAGCGAGGGGGCCACGAAGGGCTGCAACGGAGCCACGAAGGGCAGGGAGGGGGCCACGAAGGGCTGCAACGAGGCCACGACGGGCAGCGAGATTCCGATTTCTAAATAAGCTGTAAGGAAATCCACAGCGTGAGCGCGACTCCTGGGGGCCTGAGTATCGGGAGCGCGGCGCTTGTGTAAATTGCGAGGAATTCCAACGCAAGAGCGCAATTCTTGAGTAAATTGCAATCAAATCTCAAGCGAGAGCGCGACTCCAGAGCGCCGAGAAAGCGATTCCTGAATAAATGTTTAAGGAGGTCCCAAGCGAGAGCGCGATTCCTGAATCAAACGCAAGGAAGTCTCAGGCGGAAGCGCGGGTCCTGGCTACATTGCGAGGATGTCTCAGGCGGGAGCCGTTGTTGTTGTAATTCGGACGCCAACAACCCAGTTTGAGCCTAGAAACTTTCTCTAAAAAAAAACCAGGTGCGAGCCCCGGGAAGGGCACTTCAATTGAAAAACACACTAGTCACAGAAGGGGGATCACAGTCCTTATTGTTCCATAGTGAAAGTTCAGCAGCAGCAACAACAACAACAACAACAATCAGTTTAAGATTGTTCGCCTTTATCTGCTCGAGTGTCCAATACGCGTATTTCCCAGAACCTCGATACCCGCCTTCTTCGTCTTCGATCGAACCCTTTTTGGGGGGTATACCTTTCTTCCCTGCAGGCCGGGCCCCGGCAAGCGGCGGGGCGGCCGCGGACCGTCGGCCTGGCCAGCGGCAACGCTGATCGGCGGGGCGGCCGCGAACCGTCGATCCGACCCCAGGAGGGACGGACAGGGGACAGACGACGACGACGACGACGACGACGACGACGACGACGACGACGACGACGTCGACGACGACGGCGACGACGACCACGGCGACGACGACGACGACGAGCGAAAGCGAGAGCGAGAGCGAGAGAGAACGACAGCGGGGACACAAGGACACGAAGTAGGCCACGAAGGGCGACAGCGGGGACACGACAGGAATGCGTATGGGGCCACGAAAAGCGCGAACGAGCGGGGGCCACGAAGGGCATACGTATGCTGGGCCGCGGAGGGCAAGGACGGGGCCACTGAGGACAGCAACGGGGCCAGCGAGGGGGCCACTGAGGGTAGCAACGGGGCCACGAAGGGCAGGAAGGGGGCCACGAACGGCGACAACGGGGCCACGAAGGGCATGCGCATGGGGCCACGACGGGCGCGAACGATCGGGGGCCACGAAGGGCAGATCATGCGGGGCCACAGAAGGCAACGACGGGGCCACTGAAGATAGCAACTGGGCAACGTAGGACAGTGAGGGGGCCGACGGCGACAGCGGGGCCACGAAGGGCATGCACATGGGACCACAATGGGCGCGAACGAACGGGGGCCACGAAGGGCATGCGTATACTGGGCCGCGGAGGGTAAGGACGGGGCCACTGAGGGTAGCAACGGGGCCACGAAGGGCAGCGAGGGGGCCACGCAGGGCGACAGCGGGGCCACGAAGGGCATGCATATGGGGCCACCACGGGCGCGAACGAGCGGGGGCCACGAAGGGCATACATAGATGGGGCCACGAAAAGCAGCGAGGGGGCCACAAAGGGCAGCGAGGGGGCCGCGAAGGGCTGCAACTGGGCCACGAATGGCTGCGACGGGGCCACGAAGGGCAGCGAGGGGGCCACGAAGGGCTACAAGGTGCCACGAAGCAGAGCGAGAGGGCCACGAAGGACTGCAACGGGGCCACGAAGGGCAGCGAGGAGGCCAAGAGAGGGGCTGCAACGAGGCCACGAAGGGCAGCGAGGGGGCCCCGAAGGGCTGCAACGGGACCACGAAACAAAGCGAAGGCGCCACGAAGGGTTGCAACGGGGCCACGAAGGGCAGCGAGATCCCGATTCTTAGGTCATCTGTGAGGGAGTCTGAACGTGAGCGCGACTCCTGGGTGCCTGGGCGTCGGGAGCGCGGCGCTTGAATACATTGCAAGAATTTCCACCGCAAGGACGCTATTCTCCAGTAAATTACAAGCAAGTCTCCAGCGAGAGCGCGACTCAAGAGCGCCAGGAGAACGATTCCTGCATAAAATGCAAGGAAGTCTCGGGCGGGAGCGGGGGTCCTGGCTAAATTGTGAGGAAGTCTCAGGCGGGAGCCGTTGTTGTTGTAACCCGGGGGCCAACGACACAGTTTGACGCTCAAGACTTTCCCTGATCAAAAACAATGTGCACCAGACGGGGGGGTCAACAATAATTATTCTTCAGAAATGAGAACTCAACAACAATAATAATAATAACAACAACAACAACAACCACCACCACCACCACCACCACCACCACAACAACAACAACAACGCAAGGACACTCTCTCAGGCCATCCCGGCGGGGCCCGTGGGTGTGTCCTCGCCCCCGGGGCGAACGCACTGCCTAAGGCCACACGTTGCAGTTGTTGCCCCGGGGGGGGGGAGCAACGCGCAACACCTCTGTCATACGCTAACGTAAATCTATATGTGGTTCCGAATCTCCGTTGGCTCCCTTACTGTTCCCCACGCACTCCTGTGTCCGAAAACCGACCACGCGCCAGCGAGGCCAGCTCCTCCTCCTCATAGGACTCTTATGGAATCGCGCAGGACCCTGTAAGGATCCTATAGGATCCCTATAGGACTCCTATGGAATCGTGCCGGACCCTGCAAGGATCCTATAGGATCCCTATAGGGTGTTCCTATGGAATCGTGCAGGACCTTGTAAGGATCCTATAGGATCCCTCCAGGGTTCCTATGGAATCGTGCAAAACCCTGTAAGGATCCTATGGGATCCCTCGAGGGTTCCTATAGAATCGTGCAGGGCCCTGTAAGGATCCTATAGGATCCCTATAGGGTTTCGATGGAATCGTGCAGGACCCTGTAAGGATCCTAGAGGATCCCTCTAGGGTTTCCATAGAATCGTGCAGGACCCTGTAAGGATCCTATAGGATCCCTATAGAGTTCCGATGGAATCCTGCAAGGCCCTGTAAAGATCCTATCGGATCCCCATAGGGTTCCGATAGAATCCTGTAGGACCCTGTAAGAATCCTATAGGTTCCTCCTCTATAGGACTCCGATGGAATCGTGTAGGACCCTGTAAGGTTCCTATCGGATCCCTATAGGATTCCTATGGAGCCGTGCAGGACCCTGTAAGGATCCGATAGGATCCCTATAGGGTTCCTATGGAATCGTGCAGGACCCTGTAAGGATCCTATAGGATCCCTCCAGGGTTCCTATGGAATCGTGCAGGGCCCTGTAAGGATCCAATAGGATCCCTCTAGGGTTCTATGGAATCGTGCAGGACCCTGTAAGGATCCTATAGGATCCCTATAGGCTTTCCATAGAATCGTGCAGGACCCTGTAAGGCTCCTATAGGATCCCTCTAAGGTTCCGATGGGAACCTATTGGGCCCTGCCAGGATCCTAGAGGATCCCTCTAGGGTTCCGATGGGATCGTGCAGGACCCTGTAAGGATCCTATAGGATCCCTCTAGGGTTCCTATGGAAACGTGCAGGACTCTGTAAGGATCCTATGGGATCCCTCTGAGGCCCCGATGGAATCGTGCAAGACCCTGTAAGGATCCTATAGGTTCCTCCGTATAGTACTCCGATGGAATCCTGCAGGACCTGCAAGGATCCTATAGGATTCCTATAAGATTCCTCTGGAATCGTGCAGGACCCTGCACGGACCCTATAGGATCCCTATAGGCTTTCCATAGAATCGTGCAGGACCCTGTGTAAGGATCCCATAGGATCCCTCTAGGGTTCCAATAGAATCGTGCAGGACCCTGTAAGGATCCTATAGGATCCCTATAGAGTTCCGATGGAATCCTGCAGGGCCCTGTGAGGATCCTATCGGATCCCTATAGGGTTCCGATAGAATCCTGTAGGACCCTGTAAGGATCCTATAAGACCCCTATAAGATTCTTATACAATCGTGCAGGACCCTGTACGGATCCCATGGGATCCCTATAGGGTTCCTATGGGATCGTGCAGGACCCTGTAAGGATCCTATAGGATCCCTATAGGGTTCCTATGGAATCGTGCAGGACCCTGTAAGGATCCTATAGGATCCCTCTAAGGTTCCTATGGACACCTGTTGGACCCTGTAAGGATCCTATAGAATCCTTTTAGGGTTCCTGTGAAATCGCGCAGGACCCTGTAACGATCCTATAGGATCCCTGTAGGGTTCCGATGGAATCGTGCAGGACCCTGTAAGGATCCCCTATAGGATCCCTCTAGGGTTCCGATGGAATCGTGCAGGACTCTGTAAGGATCCGATGGGATCCCTATAGGGTGTTTCTATGGAATCGTGCAGGACCCTGTAAGGATCCTATAGGTTCCTCCTCATAGGACTCCGATGGAATCGTGCAGGACCCTATAAGGATCCTATAGATTCTCCTTTTCTAAAACACTAATAGATTATACCCCCCCCGGACTTATCGGTTCCCCCGCGCGTGCTGTAAATTACATATGATTCTGACCACATGTCCTTCCTAAATATGCACTCATACCATCCCAGCCAAACCGGGTTCCCCCACCCTGCGGTTCCCTTGTAAAAAAAAAAAAAAAAAAAAAAAAAAAAAAAAAAAACACTATGCGGTGACATGTATTGCTCTAACATTGCACTTTTCATGAATCCCTTGGAAAAAAAAGGGCGAAGTGCACACGCGCGCGTCGTCGGGCGCGCATGCCGAAATCCTTCAAAAACCTTCGGTTCCGGAGAGATTTCAAAATTAAATTTCCAAAAATCATATAAAAACACATAGTTTCGCAACACTGATTCAAAAACAAAAACTTACGCGCGAGCTCTTGCGAAATCTTAAGAAAACCGTAGGTTTTCCTAGATTTTCACAAAATGCTACCAAACGGGCTTCGCGCGCGCGCATGTCGAAATCTGTCGAACGCTCTTGCGCGTGTGCCGTCGCGAGAATCCTTTTTGCAAAAAATGAGACGAAGTGCAGACGCGCGCGCCGTCGCGGGCGTATGCCGAAATCCTTCAAAAACCTTCGGTTTCGGAAGAATTTCGAAATCGTGCGTCCAAAAAACCTACAAAAACACAAGGTTTCACAACACGGGTTTTCAACAAAATTGTGCGCGCGCGCTCTTGCGTCGTTGTCGTCGTCGTCGTCGTCGTCCTCCCTCCTCCCTCGTCGTCGTCGTCGTCGTCGCCGTCGTCGTCTTCTGTCTTTCCTCGTCGTCTTTGGCGTCGTCGTCGTTTCCGTCGTCGTTGTCGCCGTGGTCGTCCTTCCTCCCTCGTTGTCTTCGTCGGCGTCTCGTCGTTGTCCCTCCTATTTCGTCGCCGTCGTCGTCGTCGTCGTCGTCGTCGTGGTCTTCACTCCTCCCTCGTCGTTATCCTCCTCCCTCGTCGTCGTCGTCCGTCGTCGGCGTCTCGTCGTCGTCCCTCCTATTTCGTCGCCGTCGTCGTCGTCTTCGTCGTCGTTGTCATCGTCGTCGTCTTCCCAAATCCCTCGTCGTTGTCGTCGTCGGCGTCGCCGTCTTTCCTCCTTCTTCGTCGTTGGCGTCGTCGCCGTCTTCCCTCCTCCATCGTCATTGTCGTCGTTGTCGCCGTCGTCGTTGTCCCTCCTCCCTCGTCGTCGTCTCCGTTGGCGACGTCGTCGTCGTCTTCGTCGTCGTCGTCGTCGGCGTCGTTGTCGTCGTCGTCGGTGTCGTCGTCGTCGTTGTCGTCGTCGAAAACATTGGAGACGTCGTCGGTGTCGTCGCAGTCGCTGTCGGCGGCGCCGTCGTCGTCGATGTCGCTGTCGTCGTCGGCATCGGTGTCGTGGCCAAGTGCCACGCAGTACCTACCGTCACGGTCTTGTCTGAAGATGCCTTGCGACCAAGTTGCGGGTGGGAGGGTGGGATGTTTGCACGAGCAGTGGAGAGGACAGCTTCAAGACAGTCGAAGTGGGTTCCTCATTATAGGACTAAGGATCCTATAGGATCCCTATAGGATTCCGATGGAACCGTGCAGGACCCTGTAAGGATCCTATAGGCTCCCTCTACGGTTCCGATGGAATCGTGCAGGACCCTGCAGAGGGGTGTGCCAAAATGATCCTCGAGAGGGGTGTGCCATAATGAAGCCTCTGAGGAGCTCTCTGTGGAGCCAGGGCCACGATCCTCGAGAGGGGTGTGCCGAAATAAAGCCTCGGTGGAGCTCCCGGTGGGGCCAGGGCCACGATCCGTGAGAGGGGCGCGCCGAAGTCAAACTTCGGTGGAGCTCCCTGTGGGGCCAGGGCCACGATCCTCGAGAGGGGTGTGCCGAAATGGAGCCTCGGTGGAGCCCCCTGTGGGGCCAGGGCCACGATCCGTGAGAGGGGTGCGCCGAAACCAAGCTTCGGTGGAGCTCACTGAGCCACGATCCTCGAGAGGGGTGTGCCCAAATCAAACCTCGGTGGAGCTC
>CAUYUJ010014594.1:110000-120000 GCA_963575745.1 Prorocentrum cordatum
AAGATGAGAATCATGTAGATAAAACTGCTCTGTTCAACTGCCGAACGTATTCTGCAATAATTCGGCAACAACTCAGAAAACTCTATGATTGGCCCATCAGCTGGCCGACTGGCGAACCCAGAAGTTGTTCGGGCTAGCCCAGGAGAACTCTGAAAAAAACAAGCTCTCTTCGGGACAAAAAACCAGGCGATCCCGAAACTAAAAACGGAGCGAACCTGGAAACCCGAGGCCTTAGGGAGGAAGGAAGGAAGGGGAAAGACCAGCGAAAATGGAGGCGGGGAGAGGAGGACGAGACGAATGGAGGAGGGGGAGGCGAAGGGAGGGGGGAGGAGGAGGAAGGAGAAAGGCTGAACAAGGAGAAGGAGGACGAGGGGGAAGCGAAGCAAAGGAGGACTTAGGAGGACGAGCCTCCCCAGAGCCCAGCAAACCCGAGAGGGACGTGAAACACACGCAACCATTTTCTGCATCGCCGTCACCACGAAACATCGGTAAGACACCCAAGGCACTGGCGATCGCCCGCCCAACTTTTGACAAAGCGAGCGCCCCAATGAAACCAAAACTCGGACTGACGTTACGGATTCTAGGACAAGCGTGCCGGCCTGTGTCCACAGCGAAATCGAACTGGAACGACGAAGCGGGTGACTATTTCATGTCCGACAACAATAACAACACCACCAACAATAACAAACAGTTTACCCTCATGTGCGATGTTTCCACATGAAGCATGCGACCATCATGATAACCACCCCCATCATGGGGGATTATTGTTCTATAGCGGGGTCCGTTATTCCCATTCCCAGATCTCCCGCCCAGTGAGGTCTCGCAAACACCGCCTCCGAAGAATTTCAACATATCCCGCCTCGAAAACGCATGCCCGCTCCTTGCTGCGCCGATGCGCGACCGCCAGTGGAGCCCCAGACAAGGGTAAAGCACAAGGACTTATCGAGCGACAGGATTGCCTTGGTGGAGATGGGGGCTGTCGGCGGCGAGGCAAGGACCTGGCCCTGAATAGGAAGGGAGGAAGTCTCAGGCACGGCCGCTGTTGTTGCTGGGAGCGGCGCCAATTCAAAAGAGAGTAGGGCAGCAGTCCAGCGTACAACGGGAGGAAGTCTCGAGCGGGAGCGCTGGTTTTGTCAGGACGGCGGCTTTCGGCGGCGAGGAGGAACACCGCCTTGAGTAAGAAGGGAGACAGTCTCGAGCGGGAGCCGTGGTTTTGTCGGGACGGGGGCTGTCGGCGGCGAGGAAGAGCACCGTCCTGAGGAAAAAGGGAGGAAGCCTCGAGCGGGAGCGTTGTTCTTGCTGGGAGCGGCGCCAATTCAAAAGAGAATAGGGCGCCCGGCGCCAGTCCAGCGTAAAACGGGAGGAAGTCTCGGGCGGGAGCGCTGGTTTTGTCGGGACGGCGGTTTTCGGCGGTGAGGAGGAGCACCGCCTTGAATAAAAAGGAAATAAATCTCGAGCGGGAGCGTTGTTGTGGCTGGGGGCGGCTGAGAGAAAGAGTAGCGCGCCAGTCCAAGGTAAAAAAGGAGAAAGTCTCGAGCGGTAGCGCTGGTTTTGTTCGGACGGCAGCCTTCGGCGGCGATCAAGAGCACCGTCCGGAGGAAAAAAAAAAAAAAAATAGAAACCTCGAGCGGGAGCGTTGTTCTTGCTGGGAGCGGCGCCAATTCAAAAGAGAGTAGGGCGCCAGTCCAGCGTAAAACGGGAGGAAGTCTCGGGCGGGAGCGCTGGTTTTGTCGGGACGGCGGTTTCCGGCGGTGAGGAAGAGCACCGCCTTGAGTAAAAAAGGAAGTAAATCTCGAGCGGGAGCGTTGTTGTTGCTGGGGGGCAGAGTAGCGCGCCTGTCCAAGGTAAAACGGGAGGAAGTCTCGAGCGGGAGCGCTGGTTTTGTGGAGACGGCTGCTTTCGGCGGCGAGCAAGAGCACCGGCCCTGAGTAAAAAAGGAGGACGTCTCGAACGGGAGCGTTGTTGTTGCTGGGCGGCCGGTTTTGGCGGTCCCCCAAACCGCTTGAGAGTGAGCCTCATTTTCAATGAAAATGCAGCAGGCGCCGAGGCGAGAGCGCCAGGGCGCCTGTAAGGGGTCCAACAATAACTGTTTAGTACTTAACATTCACCACCAACAACAACACAGCAACAACAACAACTACAACAACCATCACTTTAAGACTGTTCACTCTTCCCTGCTCGCGGGCTACTCCCTACGTCTACCCCGAACCCTCGATACCCGCCTTCTTCGTCTTCGATCGTACCCCCCTCGGGGTGTATCTTTCATACCTGCAACGTGTGTATTTCGTGCAGCCCCTAAGGCAGGGAACGAGAAGACGGATAGGAAGGGACAAGGGGGAGGCAGGAAAATGGAGCACGAGAGAAAATAGCAGGAGGGGAGCTACGAACAGAAAACAATCCTAACAGGACCAGACGGGAGATCGGGCGGGTAGACCCTAACGGGCGGGTCGGGAAGGCGGGCCTAGATGGCCAGGTCGAGCAGGCGGGTTACTAAAACGTGCGTCCTGCATGAATCGCGAAGGAGTCTCGAGCGATAGCGCGATTCCCCAGTAACTCTTGACGGAATCCACAGCGAGAGCGTAATTCCTGAGTGCCAAGGGCGTGGCGCCCGAATGAACTGTACGGGTGTCCCACGCGAAAGCGTGATTCCTGCACTAAGTTATGAGGAAGTCCCTCGCGAGCGAACGATTTGGAAATAGATTCTGGGAAGATATCAGGCGGGAGCCGTTGCTGTTAGAAACCAGGGGCCAGGGGCGCAAATTGAGCAGGAAGATCCCCCGGTAAAAACACAGCGAGCCCCGGGAGGGGCAGTTCAAATGGAAAAACATGTATGTGACGTGAATGCGTGAGTCCTGCAGAATTAGCCCAGAAATCTCGGGCGAGAGCGCGATTCTTTAGTAAATTACAAGGAAGTCCCAGGCGAGAGCTCGATTCCTGAATGGCGAGGGCGGGGCGCCTGAATAAATTGCGAGAAAATCACATGCGAAAACGCAACGCTTGGATAAAGTGCAAGGAAGTCCTTAGCGAGAGAGCGACTCCACATTAAATTGCGAAGATATATCGGGCAGGAGCCGCTGTTGTTGCAAACCTGGGGCCAGGGGCACAGCTTGAGCAGGAAAACTCCATGATAAGAAACAGGATGCGAGCCCCAGGAGGGGCACTTCAATTGAAAAACACATATGTTACCGGAGGCGGGATCAACAATAATTATTCAGTAGTGAGAGGTCAACAACAACACCACCACGAACCACAACAACAATAACAACATCAACAACAACAACAACAACAGCAACACCAACAACAACAACAATAATAATAACAACAATAACAACAACAACAACAACAACAGCAGCAGCAGCAGCAACAACAACAACACCAACACCAACACCAACAACAACAACAACAACATCAACAATTACTAGCACGTGGGGACACTCCGTTCTCACCAGTGCCAGGGTTTTCATAGGAGGCGGGCAATACCCCCACTTTGTGGGGGGGCCGGTTCAAGCTCTACCAAATTTCCAAACGACTCTTCGCCACCACCCACACCCAGCTTCCCGCCCTATGACGTTCGGACACTTCACTTCGTGGCATGCGGACGACCGTGGCTACTATTCAGGGCCCCGCGGCCGACGACGACGGCGTGCGCGCGCGAAGAAAAAACGAATGTGTCCCGCATGGTATTATTTGACAGGGATGATGGCCCTGGCAGGTGCGCAACCGTTGTTGCAGAAGTTCGAAAAAGTTGCTCGCAAAAGCCCGTTTGACAGAAATGATTAGAAAGTGTTGGGTTTCCTACGAATCCGCAAGAGCGCGCGGGATGAAATTTTGACAATTTTTAAACAAAAAACCATTGTTTTTTCGATGTTTTTATGTTAAAATCGCTACGAAAACTAAGGTGTTGGAAGGATTTCGTTTTGCGCGCGCGAATGTCCACTTTACCTTATTTTTTGCAAGGGATTCTTGAAGTTTGGTTATGTTAGAACAAGAAATGTCCACTTTAGCTTATTTTTTGCAAGGGAAAACCGATCGTAACAACACAACCGGATCCGGACTCCCCCGTTTTGCCTGAGACTTCCTCACGAAAATGATGAAAATCAGGCTGCGGCCTAGGCGCGGCGGGGGGGTCGTGCACCAGGGGTCCCAACAATAATTATTCTTAAGAAGAAAAAATGTTCAACAACAACGACGACTACAACTACAACAACAACAATAATTTTAATACTGTTCGCCCTTATCTGCTCGAGTGTCCAATAACGCCGATTTCCCAAACCCTCGATACCCGCCCTCTTCGTCTTCGATCGAACCCCTTTTGGGGGGTATACCTTTCTTCCCTGCAGGCCAGGCCCTGGCAAGCGGCGGGGCGGCCGCGGACCGTCGGCCTGGCCAGCGGCAGCGCTGATCGGCGGGGCCGCCACGGACCGTCGACCCGACCCCAAGAGGGACGGACAGGGGACCGACCACGACGACGACGACGTCGACGACGACGTCGACGACGACGGCGGCGACGACGACGACGGCGACGACGGCGACGAGCGAAAGCGAGAGCGAAAGAGAACGACAGCAGGGCCACAAGGACACGAAGTAGGCCACGAAGGGCAACAGCGGGGACACGAAGGGAATGCGTATGGGGCCACGAAGAGCGCGAAAGAGCGGGGGCCACGAAGGGCAGATAATGCGGAGCCACACAAGGCAACGATGGGGCCACTGAGGGTAACAATTATCTACGCGGATGGATGTGGTCGATCCCAAGATGAAGTTGCCCTTGGAGACTTCCTGGAGAATGGTAATAGTAGCCAAGAACCTACACGGATGGAGGGCGGCGCCTTTCCAAACCGTGGCTCTCACTTGAGACTTCTTTCTGCGTTATGGCCAGACGCTTCAAACTGAAGAAACAGTGCACGGAGTAAGGCCGGCTTTCGTTTGAGCGGGGTATTCGCTGGACACTTCCTTTGAGTTTACGATCATCCCTCGTCGGCGTCCTTATAGCTACAAGCATGGATTACAGCTCCTGTTCAAAACGGATCTCTGGCCTCAATCGCAGGAGCATCCACCGCTCGTTTTTCAAGGGGCACTTCCCGCAGTGAAAAGGAGTTCTTGTAGGGACTTCTGGGGAAGCGACTTGGGACGGGTGGGCGTATTGCAGCATCGTTGATGTTTCTTGGGCTTACTCAGGTCTGGTTCCTCCTTGTCCTCCTCATCCACAACCACCTCCTTTTCCTCCTCCTCCTCCTCCTTCTCCTCCTCCTCCCCATCCTCGGAATCTTCATTGTATTCCTCCTCCTCTTCCTCCTCCTCACCATCAGTCCCCTCCTGGTCCTCTGCCTCCTCATCCTCCTTCTGCCCCTCCTCCTCCTCCTCCTCCTCCTCCTCCTCCTCCTCCTCCTCCTCCTCCTCCTCCTCCTCCTCCTACCCCTCCCTCCCTCTGTCGCTCCTCCATCCCTCGTTGCCCCGAGTAGGTTGGGTCTCGGAACCCTGTGACCCCTGGGGCGGGGAGCGCCGTTGGATGCTCGAGGCTGGACGTGCCGTAGACGTTCATGGCCTCCACGGTCTTGTCGGGCTTGTAGATGGAGGAGGCCTCTGGGCCAGGTCGCACCCTGCTAGTGGCCAGGTGTGCCCCTTGAGAGAAGACGGGGAGGTGGAGGGGGCCGGGGGGCAAGGATGAGGCGCAGGGGAGAGGGGGGGCAGGTGGAATGACTTTCACCATAGGGGTGGCTAGGGAGGGTCCGAAGGCCTGCCCTGCTCCAAACCCTGTTCATCCGATGAAGGTGAGGATGATGATGACGACGAAAACGACGTCGACGACGCGAAGGGGGTCTCCGCACACCCCTGACACATCGCTGTAGACACACAGTGGCATGCTCACCAACGGGAGACAAGCCGGCCGCAACTGACATGAACGAACGAACAAACGAACGAACGAACGACCGTTATGGCCCAAGGCGACGGCAACCGACATGACACGAACGAAAGAACGCCCGTCATCGCCCGAAGGCGACGGCAACGGCGAAGGCGCCCGAAGGCGAACGAACGACGACTGACATGAACGGGGAAGAAAACTTCGGGCAGACGGCCTCTAATACGGCAACTCCTTCGCCCTTCCACTTCAGCAAGACCTTGTCACCCGCCTTGAAGCCAGCGGTATCGGAGACATCTAGGGTCCACTGTCCCCATGCCTCCAGGGACAAACGGTGTACCCCACCCTGGCCGATGTCACTCCTCCCTCATGATCGGCGTGGTCACGATCCTCCTCCATCCCTTGTCCACGCAAACAGATGCCCCCTTGTCGCACCACCAGACGTCTCGTTAAGCCAGGCCGGCGCTTCACCTGATACTTCCCACTGCTTACGATCTTGAGTCTTGAAATTTCCAAAAGCTGCACGGATGGAGGGCGGGTGGTTTTCAAAATGGGGTTCTCGCCTTGGCGCCGTGCATACTCGTCTGAAACCTGTAGAACTGCTACACGAGCATATGGCGGAACGTTTCCAACATGGAGCTCTAGCTTAGGTGCCGCGCGCACTCCCCTCAAAAGTTCCAAACTGCTGAGTGGATGGAGAACGAAACAGATTTAAAATGGGACCTCACTTGCGCCGCGCACAGTCGTCTCAACAGCTACCAACAATGACACGGATGGAAGACGATTCCTTTCAGAAACGAAGGCCTCGCATAACACGTCTTCAACGCTTACAACCGTGAACAGAAATCTCTGCAACAATCACACGGGTGTAGGACGATTCCTTTTCGAAATGGGGCTTGCGCTTGAGATTGCTACAACAACGGCCGATTGCTGAGCTGGTACAGCACTTGCACTGATAGAGGTCGGCTTGTTTTCAAAGCGGAGCTGTCGCTGGGCACCTCCTCGGAGAACTGCCTGGCCCCGCCTTGCCGCAATCCTTACAGCTCGAGGGACGGCGGGCCGTGGCGCGCTCGTCTTTCAAGGGGGCGCCTCGCGCAGTGCCACGGACTTCTTGCACGCACTTGATAAGGGCTGGACCTGGGACGGGAGGGACTGGTCCTCCTGCATCTCGTCTGTGCCTCCTTTTCCCCCCCTTCGGGTGATCGTCGCAGGGGGGGGGGATGAACAAAACATGCTCCTGTCGCGTACGCGTTGGGCCCGCGGTGGCACGCCAGGAGCCTTTCAGGGCCCCGTCAGAGACATCTTCCCCTGCAACCCTCGATTCCCCTTACGTGTACTGCCCCCCGTTACACGTATATGACATCCCTTTTCCTGATAGATAGCTCCTCCCTGTCGCAACCCGAGGCCAGTCGAAAGACGGGCTGGACGTTTCGCCTGAGACTTCCTCGCAAATCCGCCGACCCTGTCGGCGTGTGTGAGGGGCTTTTCCGTTCGAGCCGTCATCTCCGTCATTCTTTGTACTCGTCGTCTCTGTCCTTCCCTTTCCCTGGGAGACCTCTTCCCCTGGGCTCCAGCCAAGCCGACCTTGAGCAACCTCGTAATTGAGTCGAAGGGAAGCCCCTTCCCTTTGATCCCTCCCCCGCCGGGAGGGGGGGGGGGGTGTCGACCCCCCCCCCGGGTCAGATACGACGCCCCCCCCTGGGACTCCTCTTCCCCTGGGCTCCAGCCAAGCCGACCTTGAGCAACCTCGTAATTGAGTCGAAGGGAAGCCCCTTCCCTTTGATCCCTCCCCCGCCGGGAGGGGGGGGGGGTGTCGACCCCCCCCCCGGGTCAGATACGACGCCCCCCCTGGGACTCCTCTTCCCCTGGGCTCCAGCCAAGCCGACCTTGAGCAACCTCGTAATTGAGTCGAAGGGAAGCCCCTTCCCTTTGATCCCTCCCCCGCCGGGAGGGGGGGGGGTGTCGACCCCCCCCCCGGGTCAGATACGACGCCCCCCCCTGGGACTCCTCTTCCCCTGGGCTCCAGCCAAGCCGACCTTGAGCAACCTCCAGCCATCCCTCCGACCTTCAACTCCTCCCCTGGGCTCTTGCAACCCCTGGGCTCCAGCCGAGCCGACCTTGAGGTAATTGAGTCCCCTTCCCTTTGATCCCTCCCCGCCGGGAGGGGGGGGTGGGTGTCGACCCCCCCCCCGGGTCAGATACGACGCCCCCCCCTGGGACTCCTCTTCCCCTGGGCTCCAGCCAGCCGACCTTGAGCAACCTCGTAATTGAGTCGAAGGGAAGCCCCTTCCCTTTGATCCCTCCCCCGCCGGGAGGGGGGGGGGGTGTCGACCCCCCCCCGGGTCAGATACGACGCCCCCCCCCTGGGACTCCTCTTCCCCTGGGCTCCAGCCAAGCCGACCTTGAGCAACCTCGTAATTGAGTCGAAGGGAAGCCCCTTCCCTTTGATCCCTCCCCCGCCGGGAGGGGGGGGGGTGTCGACCCCCCCCCCGGGTCAGATACGACGCCCCCCCCTGGGACTCCTCTTCCCCTGGGCTCCAGCCAAGCCGACCTTGAGCAACCTCGTAATTGAGTCGAAGGGAAGCCCCTTCCCTTTGATCCCCCGCCCGACCCCCCCCGGGTCAGATACGACCCCCCCCCTGGGACTCCTCTTCCCCTGGGCTCCAGCCAAGCCGACCTTGAGCAACCTCGTAATTGAGTCGAAGGGAAGCCCCTTCCCTTTGATCCCTCCCCCGCCGGGAGGGGGGGGGGGGTGTCGACCCCCCCCCCGGGTCAGATACGACGCCCCCCCCTGGGACTCCTCTTCCCCTGGGCTCCAGCCAAGCCGACCTTGAGCAACCTCGTAATTGAGTCGAAGGGAAGCCCCTTCCCTTTGATCCCTCCCCCGCCGGGAGGGGGGGGGGGGTAGCGACCCCCCCCCCGGGTCAGATACGACGCCCCCCCCTGGGACTCCTCTTCCCCTGGGCTCCAGCCAAGCCGACCTTGAGCAACCTCGTAATCTCTTGCTGCGCATTGCGAACAGGGTCGGCGGCACCGGTCGTCAGGCCTTCGCAATAACGACCCTGAATCTTGAAATCTGCAACAACTTCACGGATGGAGGGCGGTCCGCTTTCAAAGTGCGGCTCTCGCCTGCGCGCCGCGAACACTCGTCTTGAAAACTTGCAAGAATTTCACGGATGGAGGGCGGCCCGTTTTCAAAATGTGGCTCTCGCCTCAGCGCCGTGCACATTCGTTTTAACAAATTGCAAAAGCGTCACGGATGGAAGGCGGTTCCTTTTCAAAATGCGGCTCTCGCCTTAGCGCCGCGCACATTCGTCTTACGAGATTGCAGCAGTTTCACGGATTCTCATGGTGTTTTGGCACGATGTCGGGATGCCAGGGCGCAACAGCCAAATTGATTCGCGGTATTGAAGTCCGAAGAAAGGCGCTCTGGCACGATTCAGGAGCGTCAAGATGCAACAGTATCGGTGATTCGCGGCGTTGAAGTCCCAGAAATGGCGCCTGGGGCAATTCCAGATTTTCAGACGGTTGTCTTCCAATAAAGCATTTCCTTCAGTGAAAATGAATCCGTGGAGGAGCCTATGAAGAGGGAGCTTGGAGGGAGGGCTTATTGCAATATCATTGATGGGCCTTGGGTTTACACTGGTCCTCCTTCTCCTCCTCCTCCTCCTCCTCCTCCTCCTCCTCCTGGGTTCTGGGCTCCTGCTTCAAGCGTCATGGACATCCGAGGCGTATCTGATCCACGACATGCTCAGGGCTCGATCGCAACCGGCTGTGGCTCGCGGCAGCGCGCGCAGCGCGTGCAGCGCGCAGAGCTCACCTCCACACGCCCAGCCACGGCCATGGCGATCTCTTTCTCCGCTGCTGTGCGAGGCTCCACCTCCCCAGCGCCTCGAACTGCCGCTCAAATCGCGGGATCCTTAAGATCACGGCAGTACCTCGCGCTCTGGACGGGCTAGCTCCCACTCTCTCCACCGCTCCTGGGCAGATAAACTTGGCCAGCAACTCGCACAGGAGTGGGGGGCAGGTGCCCCGCAGGGGGCACTCTTATCAGCAGCACGAAAACACACGACAAAGCCTGCAGGGAGCCAGGGGGGCCAACAACGAAACACCACAGTGTAGAATCATAAGTGGTAAGCAGCT
>CAUYUJ010014594.1:122500-135000 GCA_963575745.1 Prorocentrum cordatum
ACGTAAGAAACGATGAGGACAAGGAAGACGACGACGGCGGCTGCGGCGGCGACGACGATGACGACGACGATCGCGAAGATAAAATGGCGGCGCGCACCAGGGGGTAGGGGGGAGGGCTTCTTAGAAGGAGGCTGCTTCTTAAACAGCGCCGACCTTACATCTGTGATTAGATGAGGCCTGCGACTTCTAAAAAAGTAATCTCCTTCTATGAAGCCTTCCTACCCAAAAGGCCTCCAGGAGGCTCCAAGAGGCGCCCAGGAGGCCCCAAGAGGCACCAAGAGGCCCCCAAGGGACAACCAAGAGGCCCCAGAGAGGCCCCCATGACTAAAAACTGCCTCCGAGAGAAGCCCCCGAGAGACCCCCTTAGAAGAACCCAACGAACATCAAATAGGCTGTACAACCACAACCCAGGCATGGAGACAATTGTAGGTATATGCACACCTTTAATCATGTATATAAACATACGCGTAATCAAATATAGAATAATAAATAAATGAATCTAAAGTCACGTCTATACGTACATACATACATACATACATACATACATACATACATACATACGTACATACATACATACATACATACATACATGCATACATACATACATATATGCATGCATGCATGCATGCATGCATGCATGTATGCATACCTAGATATATATATAAATATATATATATATATACACATACATACATGCATACATACACACACATACATACAGACACAGACAGGCAGGCAGACAGACAGACAGACCCACACACACAGACGTACATATAGACATACAGGCATACAGGCATACAGGCATACATACGTACATAAGGGCAGACAGACAGAATGACAAACGTACATCCATCCGTCCATCCAGCCACACATACATCGATCCATCCATGTATTCATCGATACGTTCATACATACAGACCTACATGCATATATACTTACATACATGCAGAAGCACATGCAGTTATACACCTACATATGTGCATACATGCATACAGACATCCATACATACATACATGCATGCATACATACATGTAGACGTACAAGCATATATACATACCTACATACATACATGCATGCATACGCACGTTCATACATACATCTACATATATACATATGTGCATCGACATTTACATATACATATACATCTACGTCTACATATACATACACACATACACCTACGCATTCACATTCATGTACATATGCATATGCATATACAAATGCGTACACCTATACACATACAGATACATACACACATGCGTACACATACATAAATATACATAAATACAAAATTAGATGCACACACACCTACATGTGCATATACACATACATACACACCCATACATACATACAGACAGACATGCAGACATGCATACATACATACACGTATACAGATATACATGTATGACCACATAGACATATACATAAACATGTGCATGTACTTATAAGAGAACCTGTCCGTATACATATGTATATGTATATATACACACCTATACATCTACATCTAAATCTACATAAATTCACGCATGCATCGATACACACATACATGCATACAGACAGACAGACAGAAACGCATACAGGCATACAGCCATACAGACATACAGACATACAGACATACAGGCATACAGACATACGGACATGCAGACATACAGACATACAGACATACAAACATACAGACACACACACATCATCATCATCATCATCATCATCATCATCATCATCATCATCATCATCATCATCATCATCATCATCATCATCATCATCATCATCATCATCATCATCATCATCATCATCATCATCATCACCCATGCATGCAAGCATGCATGCGTGCATGCATGCATGTAGACAGATAGACAATCAGACCGACAGACAGACAGACAGACATCCGCCACCGAACCCTTGAGGCACGAGTTGGAGTGTCCTCAGGCCCCTTATTAGATCCCCTGAAGCCTGAGTCCTCAATCCTTACAATTCTCGAAGGGGCCTGGACCCAAGATTACCAAACCTTCCGGAGATTGTCACGTGTCCCCTGGGGCGCGTCGCATCTTCCCGTATTACTTGTCTGGGGCCGAAAAAGCTCCAAGATGGGTCAAGAGGGCTCCAAGAGGCCCCCATGACGCTCCAAGGGGCCGAACAATCGCTCCAAGACGCCCACCATGGACTCAAATGGGACCGAAGTGCCCCTAACACGCCCCAAGAGGCCTCCAAGAGGCCTCCCAAGAAGGCCCCTAGAGGCAAACATTACCGGGTGACGTACCCTGCCCTTTTCTAACACGGGGCAGCGATATAAGGACCACTCAATAAAAAAGAACATGATGAAACACGCGCACTTCGCAGCCCACCAGGGAGCCGCAAAGTCTAGACTGGGTCCGCGTAAACCTACGGTCCGCTGGACCTCCCAGGAGCCAACGAAATGACCATAAATGCGCGGTTCGCAGCCCCCCAGGGCCCGCGAGGCCCCGGCTGATCCCGGCTGGGCCTGCGTGGACCTCCACGCCGCTGAACCTCCCAGTAGCCCACGAAAGTGGCGACAAATGACAGTTCGCAGCCCCACGAAAGGCCCGAGAGGTCTCAGCTGGGTGCGCGTGGACCTCCAACTCCGCTGGACCTCCCAGGAGCCCACGAAACAGGGGACAGTTGCGCAGTTCGCAGCCCCCCACGGTGACGCGAGGTCTTGGCTCTACGCAGGATGAGCGCCCAACCCAGGGGAGCGGAGAGGAAAGGAGAGGAGAGAAGCGAGTGAGTGAGTGACGTACACAACAAAGAGAGGGCTGGAAACAACGAGGACGATCGAAAACAGGGCAACGACGAGCGACTACCGTGGGTCTGCCCTGTCCAGGCAGGGCCCCGTCCCTTGTCTAGGGACTGCGGCTGCCGCATGGGTTTGCCGTATCCAGGCAAGGACCCATTCCTTATCCAGGAATTTCGGCTGACTTGGGTTTGCCAGGCAGGGACCCGCTCCCTATCGGGGAGCCGAGCGTTTGCCGCGCGGGCTTGCCTGGTCCAGGCAAGGGGCCCTTTCCTTATCCAGGAACTGCGGCCGCATTTGTGGGTGTGCCTTGTCCAGGCAGGGACCCGCTCCCTTTCGGGGAGCCGAGCTTTGCCTCGTTGGTTTGCCTTGTCCAGGCAGGGACCCGCTCCCCAGCGGGGAACCCAGCGTAGGCGCGGGCGCCTAGTACACAAGGACCTTTTGCCCTCGGCACGGTTTTCCCTTGGCTCTCCTGGGTGGCGGCAGCAAAGCGGCGCCAGCGGTAAAGCCGCGGCAGCAAAGCGGCAGCGGCACAGCGGAGGAAGGCGGAGAGGCCGCATGCCCACAATTGTAGGCAGAAGGCGAATAAACAGAACAGGCTACGGTCCAGGAGCCCGCTCCTCGCGATTTTCCTGCCCCAGAAACCAGAGATTTAAGGATTATCAAAAAGGGCCCAAGAGAAGGAGCACGAACCGAAAATCCGAGCCTTCCGCCCCGAGGCCCCCAGGAGGCTCCAACAGGCGCCCAAGAGGCCCCAAGAGGCCCCCAACAGGCCCCCAACAGGCCCCCAAGAGGCCCCCAAGAGGCCCCAAGAGGCCCCAAGAGGCCCCAAAAGGCCACAAGAAGCCCCCGAAGGCCACCGAAAGGCCTCGACGAGATCCCAACGACCATCCAAGAAGCCAAAGACACACACAATCCAAGACGCCAATCGGCACTGCCCGGTGCGGACCGAACCCCCCCTGGTAAACTCCATCCTGGGGGGGTTCGAGCTGGCGGCACCGCCGGTGCGAGCTGGCACGGACCCCCCCCGGTAAGCACGAAACCCCTCAATAGCCGGCACGAAAGACCCCCCGGTAAGCACGAAGCCCCTCCGGTATGCACGAACCCCCCCAGTATGCACAACTGGCTGGACTGGACCCCAAGGGTGTCACAAGACGCCTCACCTCCACACACAAACCCCCCCATCCTTGCTTCCTATGATTAAACACCCCCACATCCCCACCAAGGCCGGCCGATAACAACCCCGCCGTCCGAACTGTCAAAAACAAAACAAACTCAATTTGTTTCTTGCCAACATGTCGTCGAGTTGCGAAACATGTAGCAGGAATGGGACGAAATGAACGTCGCGTGGGTAACCCTAAGCGGGCGGTCGCGTCCTACCCATCAAAAACACTATTATCCCGGCAAAACAACCGAACAGCGATGTGTAGGAGCATATCTGGAAGCATCCCCCTTAAGATTCAGATGAGAATCCAGTTGTAGAGTTCTGCTGTTCTCGCAGTCGTAGTCGCATTCGCGATGACAGTCGCAGTGGCCTGCATTAGCCTCAGCCTCAGCCTCAGCCTGCCTCAGCATCAGCCTCAGCCTCAGCTTCAGCCTTGCCTCAGCCTCAGCCTCAGCCTGTCCTGCCTCAGCCTCAGTCTGCTTGCAGCCTCGGCCTCAGCCTCAGCCTGCCTCAGCCTGAGCTGCCTCAGCCTCCTCAGCCTGCCTGCCTAGCATCAGCCAGCCTCAGCCTCACTCAGCCTCAGCCTCAGCCTCAGCCTCAGCCTCAGCCTCCGCCTTAGCCTCGCCAGCCTGCTTCAGCCTCCGCTCAGTTTGCCTTCAGCTCGGCTCCAGCCTCAGCCCTGCCTCAGCTCAGCCTCAGCCTCAGCCTCAGCCTGCTCCTCAGCTCTCCTGCCTCAGCCTCAGTCTGCCTTCAGCCTCGGCGTCAGCCTCAGGCTGCCTCAGCCTCAGCCTGCATCAGCCTCAGCCTCAGCCTCAGCCTGCCTCAGCATCAGCCTGCCTCAGCCTCAGCCTCAGCCTGCCTCAGCCTCAGCCTCAGCCTGCTTCAGCCTCAGCCTGAGTCTGCCTTCAGCCTCGGCCTCAGCCTCAGCCTGCCTCAGCCTCAGCCTGCATCAGCCTCAGCCTCAGCCTCAGCCTGCCTCAGCATCAGCCTGCCTCAGCCTCAGCCTCAGCCTGCCTCAGCCTCAGCCTCAGCCTGCTTCCGCCTCAGCCTCAGTCTGCCTTCAGCCTCGGCCTCAGCCTCAGCCTGCCTCATCCTCAGCCTGCCTCAGCCTCAGCATCAGCCTCAGCTGCCTAGCCTCAGCCTAGCCTGCCTCAGCCTCAGCCTCAGCCTGCTTCCGCCTCAGGCAAGACATCAGTCTGCCTTCAGCCTCGGCCTCGGCCTCGGCCTCGGCCTCAGCCTGCATGAGCCTCAGCCTCAGCCTCAGCCTGGCTCAGCATCAGCTGCCTCAGCCTCAGCCTCAGCCTGCCTCAGCCTCAGCCTCAGCCTGCTTCAGCCTCAGCCTCAGTCTGCCTTCAGCCTCGGCCTCAGCCTCAGGCTGCCTCAGCCTCGGCCTGCATCAGCCTCGGCCTCAGCCTCAGCCTGCCTCAGCATCAGCCTGCCTCAGCCTCAGCCTCAGCCTGCCTCTGCCTCAGCCTCAATCTGCCTTCAGCCTCGGCTTCAGTCTCAGCCTGCCTCTGCCTCAGCCTGCATCAGCCTCAGCCTCAGCCTGCCTCTGCCTCAGCCTCAGCCTCAGCCTCAGCCTCAGCCTGCCTCAGCCTGCCTCAGCCTCAGCCTCAGCCTGCCTCAGCCTCAGCCTCAGCCTGCTTCAGCCTCAGCCTCATCTGCCTTCAGCCTCGGCCTCAGCCTCAGCCTGCCTCAGCCTCAGCCTGCCTCAGCCTCAGCCTCAGCCTCAGCTCAGCCTGCCTCAGCCTCAGCCTGCAGCCTCAGCCTCAGCCTGCCTCAGCTCAGCCTCAGCCTCAGCCTCAGCCTGCCTGCATCAGCCTCAGCCTGCAGTCAGCTGCCTCCTCAGCCTGCTTCAGCCTCAGCCTCAGCCTGCCATCAGCCTCAGCCTGAGTTGCTCAGCTCGGCCTCAGCCTCATCCTGCCTCAGCCTGCTGCCTCAGCAGCCTGCTCAAAATGTGGCCAGGGAATGGAATTCTGGGAACTCGAAGAACACGAAGTGGCCTACAGTTTGCTCCGGGCATTCAAAATCATACCCAGGAATGGAGTTCTGGGAAGTCGAAGAGCACGAAGTGGCCTACAGTTGGCTCCGGGCATCCAAAATGTGGCCCGGGAATGGAGTTCTGGGAACTCGAAGACCACGAAGTGGCCTACAGTTGGCTCCGGGCATCCAAAATGTGGCCCGGGAATGGAGTTCTGGGAACTCGAAGACCACGAAGTGGCCTACAGTTGGCTCCGGGCATCCAAAATGTACGCCGGGAATGGAGTTCTGGGAACTCGAAGACCACGAAGTGGCCTACAGTTGGCTCCGGGCATTCAGAATGTGGCCCGGGAACGGAGTTCTGGGAGGTCGAAGAATGGAGTTCTGGGAGGTCGAAGAGCACAAAGTGTATGACTGTATGCGAAAAACGATCCCCCCCGGCAAACCCCAACGGCCCCCCAACGGCCCCCCAACGGCCCCCCAACACCTCCCCAACGGCTGCCCAAACCCCCCTGTGGAGTCATCTGCTGCTCTCTTTTTAGACCACTAGAAACCTACCAATCTTCGCTGTTAGGTAACAAAGTCAACGTTTTTCTCGTCAACATGGACGGACTTTCTTGTCGCCGAAGCTGCGAAAATTGTAACAGGAACGGGACGCGGCGCACGTCGCGCGCGGATGCCTGGCCAACCCTACGTGGGACCCCCCGTCCTGTCTGTCAAAAAAACACAGCAAATTCGATTTGTTTTATGCCAACATGTACTTTCTCCTCGTCGGACCTGCGATCGCGTAGCTGGAATGGGACGCGGCGCACATCGCGCGGGGACGCCTGCTCGTCAACATGGACTTTCTTGTCGTCGACGCTGCGGCCTGTCGGATTGAAGAGGCGGGCGGGCGGCAAGTCATAATGCCTCAGGCAAGTGTGGTTCAAGCAAATGCCTCAGGAGACCCCCAAGAGGTCGAAAAAAGGCGTCCAGGAGGTCCTGGGGTGGCAACACAAATATTGACTTCCATTTGGTGTTTAAGGATTGTGAGGTTAACACCTACTTGTGTTGACAGTGTTCCAACCCAGAAGATAAATCCAAGAGGCCCTCAGGCGTATACCAGAAAGCTCCCAGGACGCCCCGCGAATTCCCAAGAGGCACTCTCCTCTTCCTCGTCAGTTTTTCCTTCCCTCCCTCTTTCCCTCCCCTCCTCCTCCTCCTCCTCCTCCTCCTCCTCCTCCTCCTCCTCCGCCTTCTCCTCCCCCTCCCCCATGCGCGGCAGGAGCGAAACGATTGGCGGTACAAGACGCGTTGCTGGAATGAGACGCGGCGCACTTCGCGCGCTGGACATGTTGTCGCCGACGATGCAACATGAGAGGCCGGAGCGGGGCGCGGCGTACATCGCGCGCGGTTTTGTTTCTCGTCGACGTTGCTCAACGCGCGGCAGGAATAGGACGCAGTGCATGTCGCGCGCTGAACGTCTAGCCGCCCACGATATAAAATGAGCGACAGGCGTCGGACGCGACGCACTTGCTTCTTATGTTGTGGGAGGGCGGGTGGGAGTGGACGGAGCCCTCTGGCTCGTTCGAGCTGGCTAACTTGACCCCACCCGCACCCCCGCCCATCTCACCCCCGACTCCCACCCCCCCACTCCCACGGGGGGGAGGGGGGTCCAGGTCGAAGCGCCCCCTCAGTGCGGCCTGCACGAAACCTCCTGGTAAAAGGACAGGGGGAGGGGGGG
The DNA here is from genome assembly GCA_963575745.1 of Prorocentrum cordatum. Lineage (NCBI taxonomy): Eukaryota > Dinophyceae > Prorocentrales > Prorocentraceae > Prorocentrum > Prorocentrum cordatum. Next base: position 130,115 of record CAUYUJ010014594.1, read on the forward strand.
TTCTGAGCCGTCGGCGGCACCCAATGCGACCTACACGAAACCCCCCGGCAGTACTGGGGGGGGGTTCGTGCCACGGGGCACCGCCGACATATATACACACAGCATAGCTCGGGCATACATGAGTTCCGCGTGCGACTCCCGCTCCCACAAATGTATCTGGCTTAACACCTGCCCTGCTGGCGCTGCTAGCTAGAACAGTCTGAAATTCATCAAAAGGCGGGAGACCCGCCCTCATCAGAGGCTGCGCAAGCCGCCTGCCGTCCGTTACCGTGCTCCTCCAAGAACGCACGCAGTCACGAGTACATCAGTATGGTGTGTTCCATCTCGGTGTCATTATATACACCAGAGGTGATGTGTCAGAAGCTCCTGGGCAATGCGCTCCACATGCTCAGCATAACCGATACATGTCAGTTGATGCTGCTGCTGCTGTGGGAACATGAGCGCGAGGCGTTCACACGAAGCTGTCAGATGTTATTTGCGAGATGTTTAGTCCTGACGCGTTAGCCGAACACACCTTGTCCAGTTACCTTGAACTCGTCCTATTTCCCCTTCCTAGGCCACCTAACGTCGCGCATCGCGCCCCGCGATGCGTGAAACGCGGTTATCTCCGCGCCCCCGCGAGGCTGGAATGGAGAAGGACAGCCGCTCTGGCCCAGGTCGCGACGTGCGAAGCGCGACTGTCTTCGCGCCCCCAGCTGTGATCTAGCTTCTCCTCAACCTCCTCTTCGTGGGCATCGCTCCCAGGTTCCTTCACCACGGAAGTGTAGGTCGTCTCGTCCATGAAACCCTTGAGCGGGCTGAAGGCGCCATTGAGCAGGCAGAACACATCGCAGGCCTGCCTCTCGTTGAGCTCGATATCCTGGGGACGAAGGGGAGGATAGGGAGGAGTATGGGAAATGTGAGGGGAAGAAAGGAAATGATGTTAAAGGGGAGGGGGGGAAAGAAAAGGAGAAAGGAAGACAGGGAGTTGAAAACAGGGGGGGAAGATGGGAAATGGGAGGGGGATGGCGGCTTTTGGTCGACCCCTCGAAGTCAGAAATATCTCGCACTGCAGTTCAGAGGTGGTTGCTTGATTGACGAATTTGAGCACGATGCAGCAAGTTGATGTCTATCTTGTATTGAGTATGGTTGAAGCAGAAACGCGATCTCCACCACGAGAACGGTCGCCCCCAGCTATAGCTGCTAGTCGGCCGTGCAGGCCAGACGAGAGCTGAAGCAGAATGCGCAGGTAGATGTTCTCCGAGATCGCATCGACTAGATGTTATAGCCGGCTTTGGCTCTTGAGCACTCCTCCCATGACACCCATGGGCGAAAGGACGTTGCGCAACCACCCAATGACACCCGAGGGCTGACGGGCGGTCGCTCAGTAGTGCAGCGTTGCTGCTACCTACGCATTGCTCACTCAGACAGGCTCCATGATACGAAGCTTATGGAGTCGTATCATCACATGTGCTGGGAAGACATCATGATACAACCTCTGCGTTTCTGTGCCAATTTCGACTGACACAGGGCTTCTACGTGGCACAAACGACCACATATAAGGACGGAGGACATGTATGAAAAAATAAAGCTTGACGACTCAAGAAGAGGGACGAGCAGAAATATGAGGGAATATTAGCGACGAGGAGGTAAATGAAGGAGTGATGGTGAAAGAGGAAGGAGAACGAGGGAAGAGGAGGTCTGACGAGATATGAGGAGGGAGTACGAGTGAAGAGGAGAGACACCCTTTTTCCGCCTGCTGTGACATGCAAGAAGCCGTGTCTCCAGTAGACGGGGGCTTGCTTCTGCTTCGGATATCATACACAGCATCATGAAGGCATCCTGATATTGTAAGGCGGGTGGGCGGGCGGTGATGAGCTGTTCGCATGTCTGTGCGTCGCGTCCCTCCCTCCTCTTTCTACCCCTCTTCCTTGCCCCCCCCCTTCCATTCATCCCTCCGCCCCTCCGCCGCTCTCCTTAACGCAGGCCGCCACCAGCTGCTTGGCCTTGGCCGCATCCTTCACCATCAAGTCCACGAGCGCACCACCGTGAGGCGACCCAGCAGTGGTGGTACACGTTCGGATGCCACGCTGCAGCGGTTTGAGTACAGGAGTGGGGAGGATACAATACAGAGAGAGAGAGAGAAAGAGAACGACAGAGAAAGAGAGAGAGAGAGAGAGAGAACAATAACAAAAGAGCTGTACATCCGTCGACCCCCGCGTCGGATGATTGGATGTCCCCCTCCCCTTTTCCCCCTCTCCTGGGGTCTGACATCCAGTTAGAGGAGAGGGTGGCGGGGGCGGGGGGGGAACGGGTTTTTAAACACCCCTCTGCACTCCGTGGGCTCCAAGATGCCCAATATTCCGTCCAAGTTTGCTCAAGATGGGCTCCAACTCGCCAAGGGTCTCAAAAACAACGAAGGTAGCCTCAGGACGGCCCAACAAGTTTCCAAGACGCCCCCAGAGAGCTCCGAGAGAACCCCCTACAGGGCCCCACGAAGCCAAAATCGCTCCAATTCCGTAGGAAAACCTGCATGTATTCATACTTTTGGTTTCAACAGCGTCCAAAGAGGACACGAAAAGGGCCCCAAGACGGCCCAAGAGAGTCCTAAGGCGGCCCAAGAGGTGCCCAAAACAACCCAAGAGGGCCCCGAACGAGCCTACTCGAACTGACTTGTCGAGCCCTCCGCCCCAAGACGACCCCCGAGACTGCCCAGCAGTCGCCCAACAGACCCCTCAACAGTGTCCAATAGGTCCCCAAAAATGCCCCAATAAGCCATTCGAAAGGTTCCCAAGGGGCAAAATGCCCCACCCGCGGACTTCGTGTGTCCTTTGGGGGTCGGTAGAAGAGCAGAAGCAGCTTGAGCACATACAGACATATATATATATATATATATATATATATATATATACCGATGCGTATATGTATACATACGTACATATGTGCGTGAGTGTGTGTAGGTGTATGTATGTATATGTATATGTATGTGTATACGTATATGTGTATATGTTTATGCAAAACGTATATGTGTATATGTATATATATACATGTATATTCTCATACGCACCTCTCCGAGGGAGTAGAGCTCAGATGCGATTAATGCGCACGCGTCCGCGATGTTTCTGGGCGTTTCGCTCGGGGCATCCTCGAAATTCTGAAAATCGGGGGCACTCCTCACGCAGATCGTGACGTCAGGGTCCAAAAACACATGGGAATTTCAACAGTTTAACATAAAACCTTCAAAAACACATGGTAATTTCAATAATTCTCACCCCGATTCTCAGGGAATGGCGGTTTCGCTTGAAAAATCCGTCCAAAATCGAGCCCCAGACCCCACCTCGGAGCCTCCTGGGGGCCTCCTGGAACCTCCTGGGGCCTCCTGGTGCTTTCTGGACCTTCTGGCACCCCAGACCCCGCCTCGGAGCCTCCTGGGGGTCTCCTGAAACCTCCTGGGGCCTCCTGGGGCCTCCTGCGGCCTCCTGGAGCCTCTTGGGGCCTCCTGAAGCCTCCTGGGGTCTCCTGGGGCCTCCTGAGGCCGCCTGGGGCTTCCTGGGGCCCCCTGGGGCTTCAGAACTACATGCACACAGAGACACAAATCACGCCCAACACATCACACGCTAGACAAACATAACACACACACACACACACACACACACACACACACCACCTACAACACACAAAAAGCACGCACCACACAAATCATACATCACACACACGCACGCACACACACACACACACACACACACACACACACACACACACACACACACACACACACGCACGCACGCACGCACCACGCACGCACACACACACACACACACCACACACAACCACGCACACACACACACACACACACACACACACACACACACACACGCGCGCGCGCGCGCGCACAACACTCACAATCCTGGGGCCCCCTGGAGCCTCTTCTGGTATCCAAGTCGGGCCTCCTGAGGCTTCCTGGGGGGTCCTGGTACACGCATCGCAAGGTGTGGCAACCCCACTTGCGCTCGAGTGCGACTTCGATGTTGCATGTCACTCCTGCTTCAAACGTCCCTTCAGTTTTTTGTATGAGCCTGGGCACACACGTGCCACGTGTATATGCATGTGTAAACGTATATGTGAATTTATATGAATTGGTTGTGTATATGTATATGTATATGTATGTGTGTTTGCATACGTATGTGTATGGTTATGTGTATATGTATGTGTGTACGCATACGTGTACGAAAGTATGGGTACATGTATGTGTATGTGCATGTGTACGTCGATGTGTATACGCATGTGTATTTGTATGTGTATATGCACATGCACATGTAGATGTGTATGTGTAAGTAGATGTACATGTATGTATATATACATATGTTTATACATGTAAGTATATGCATACGTGTGTATATGCATGTGTATGTATGTGTATATGTACATGTATATGAGTATGTATGTGTATGTGTACGTATATGTGTGTGCGTATGTGTATGTGTACGTGTATGTATGTAAATGGTTATGTAATGTACGACTATATGTGCATGTACATTGACATGTGTGTATGTATGTGTGTATGTGTATGTATGTGTCTCTGTGAATGTGGATGTGGATGCAAATGGAAATGTACATGAATATGTATACGATATATGTGTATATATATACGCCTATGCAAATACATAAACATATGTGTACATACATATTTCTATATAGATATGTGTATATATACATACATACAAATATGTGTATACATGCGTACGTAAATACAAGTGCAAATGCAAATGGAACTGTACATGTAAACGTACATGTTAATGTAAATGTAGCCGTAACTGCAGCTGTAACAGTAGTTGCAACTGAAACTGCAACTGCAACTGCAACTACAACTGCAACTGCACGTGCAACTGCAACTGCAACCGTAACTG
>CAUYUJ010014594.1:145000-167500 GCA_963575745.1 Prorocentrum cordatum
TGATGATTCCATGCGAGAGTGTTTCAAGGTCTTGGCGCTTTGCATTCTCAGAACTGACCTTCTGGGCCTGATTATGATCATCCGAGCGCAACCTTTACAGCCAACTGGCTGTTCGTGTTGCTACCAACTCCACGCCTGGGACCGATTTTGATCGTCTAGAGCCACTCCTCCAGCGCTTGGTGCTTGCACTCCACTCCAGGGCTTGCTTTTGAATCCAGAGACGACCCTCCAGCGTTTGGTGTTCTCGATGCTGCCAGAACTCAACTCCTGGCCCCGATGTTGAACGTCCAGGGCCAACCAGTTCCAGCTCCTGCTTTGCTCCAGCTCCAGCCCCAGCTGCAGCTCCAGCCCACTATCTAGCTCAAGTTGTAGCCCCGGCTCCGGTTCCAGCCACGTTTCAGCTTCAGCTCCAGCCCTGGCACCAGCTCCACCTTCGCTCTAGATTCGATTCAGCTCCAGCTCCAGCCTTGGTTGCAGCTCCAGTTCTAGCTGCAGCCTGGCTCTGGCCCTGGCTCGTTCAGCTCCAGCTCCAGCCCCAGATCCAGCCGCAGCTCCAGCGACATCTCCAGCCCCAGCCAAAGCCCCAGCTTCATGTCCAGCACCAGCTCCAGCCCAGCTCCAGCCACAACTCCAGCTTCGCTCCAGATCCAGCCCCAGCTGCAGATAAAGCTCAACCTCCAGCTACGAATCCTACATAATCCAGATCGAGCTCGAGCTCCAGCTCCACCTCTGGCTCCAGCACAGCCCTATATCCAGCTCAAGCCCAGTTCCAACTGCGGTTCCAGTCCTGACTTCGCTCGTACGCCTGCCCCAGCTGCAGATCCAGCCCCAGCTCCAGATACTACTCCAGCTCCTGCTTCGTTCCTCCTCCAGCGCCAGCCTCAGCTCCAGCCCGAAGTACAACTCTAGATCCACCTCCAGCTCCAGCTCAACATCCCGCTCCAGCCCCAGCCACGGCTCAAACTCCAGATGCAGCTCCAGCTCCAGTCTCGGAGCCAGCCCAGGTTCAACCCAAGCCCAGTTCCATCTCCAGCTCCAGCCCAGCACCAACTTCAGCTCAAGCCGTTCGTCCTCTCGAACGTAATCATGTTCGTGGTATGCGTGTCTTCCGGATTGAGTATTGATTGATAGATCAGGCTTCGCTGTTGATATTGCCCACCTCCTTTTGACTTACCAGATTGCAGACCCTCGATTACAGTTCCGAATTCGCATGCTCCAGAGCGAAGACAGCAACGGGTGTGAAACACACGTCACGTGGAACTCAGAAAGCATCTCGAAGCCCAGAAAGACGAGGATGTCTCAAGCGAAACTGGCCAGACCACCTCGCGCGCGGCATCTTGGAGCCCAGAATTGCGAGGCTCAGGCGGTACCCAGACCCCTCCCAGAGCGCGGTTCGTTTGGGTCCATCTGATCCATCCTCCCGCCTCCCTCCTCCCTGTCGGAGCCCACAGTTTCGAGGTTGTCTCAGGCGAAACGTGCCAGACCACCTCGCGCGCAGCATCTCGGAGCCAACAGTTGCGAGGATGTCTCAAGCGAAACGGGCCAGACCACCTCTCTCACAGTATCTTGGAGCCCAGAGTTGCAATGATATCCCAGGCGAAACGTTCTGGACCACCTCGCGGGCAGCACCTCGCAGCTCAGAATTTCGAAGATGTCTCAGGCGAAACGCCCAATTCCGGCCAACTCGGAAACGAGAGTTGTGAGGATTTCTCCGGCGAAACGGCCTGGACAATAAAAAATGTTATGTCTCTGCTCCAGCCTCCCTCGGCCAGAACTAGCTTCTGTCACAACAGAACCCCGGTCGGCAATCTTGTTTGGGGAACAAGAGGAAAAGAAGGAGGACACTCTAGGAGCAACTTCCCATTGGGAGGAGGACGACGACAACGACGATGAAGGCGACAACGACGAACACGACGACGACGAAGAACGATGACGACGACGACGACGACGACGACGACGACGACGTCGACGACGACGACGACGACGACGACGACGACGACGACGACGACGACATCGACGACGAAGACGAGGACGTGCGACAGACGACGGCGACGACGGCGACGACGACGACGACGAGCGACAAACGTCGGGAAATGAGGAGAACGTGCAAACGCCATCTCATCCGCAGATGCTCCATCAAAAGGAAGGAGGAAAGGGGAGGCGAGATACAGCCGAGGAGACCCGCGACAATGCGTGCACGGATGACTTCACATAAAGCTTGCACTGAAATGATTGATACCCATTGTCAACAGAACGGCCCCTGGAGCTCGTCAATTCAACCAGCCCTTTGGGCTAAGATGGTCTGACGAGTATGGTTTCAAGTGCTCTCGGAGCCCCCTCAGGGCCCTCCCCCCAAGGGGCCAAAATCCGAGCCGTATAGAAAATCCGCCGACCCTGTCGGCGTGTGTGAGGGGCTTCTCCGTTCGAGCCGTCATCTCCGTCATTCTTTGTACTCGTCGTCTCTGTCCTTCCCTTTCCCTGGGAGACCTCTTCCCCTGGGCTCCAGCCAAGCCGACCTTGAGCAACCTCGTAATTGAGTCGAAGGGAAGCCCCTTCCCTTTGATCCCTCCCCCGCCGGGAGGGGGGGGGGTAGCGACCCCCCCCCCGGGTCAGATACGACGCCCCCCCCTGGGACTCCTCTTCCCCTGGGCTCCAGCCAAGCCGACCTTGAGCAACCTCGTAATTGAGTCGAAGGGAGCCCCTTCCCTTTGATCCCTCCCCCGCCCTAGCGGTCAGATACGACGCCCCCCCCCCTCTTCCCCTGGGCTCCAGCCAAGCCGACCTTGAGCAACCTCGTAATTGAGTCGAAGGGAAGCCCCTTCCCTTTGATCCCTCCCCCGCCGGGAGGGGGGGGGGGGGTAGCGACCCCCCCCCCGGGTCAGATACGACGCCCCCCCCTGGGACTCCTCTTCCCCTGGGCTCCAGCCAAGCCGACCTTGAGCAACCTCGTAATTGAGTCGAAGGGAAGCCCCTTCCCTTTGATCCCTCCCCCGCCGGGAGGGGGGGGGGGGTAGCGACCCCCCCCCGGGTCAGATACGACGCCCCCCCCTGGGACTCCTCTTCCCCTGGGCTCCAGCCAAGCCGACCTTGAGCAACCTCGTAATTGAGTCGAAGGGAAGCCCCTTCCCTTTGATCCCTCCCCCGCCGGGAGGGGGGGGGGGGTAGCGACCCCCCCCCCGGGTCAGATACGACGCCCCCCCCTGGGACTCCTCTTCCCCTGGGCTCCAGCCAAGCCGACCTTGAGCAACCTCGTAATTGAGTCGAAGGGAAGCCCCTTCCCTTTGATCCCTCCCCCGCCGGGAGGGGGGGGGGGTAGCGACCCCCCCCCCGGGTCAGATACGACGCCCCCCCCTGGGACTCCTCTTCCCCTGGGCTCCAGCCAAGCCGACCTTGAGCAACCTCGTAATTGAGTCGAAGGGAAGCCCCTTCCCTTTCATTCCTCCCCCGCCGGGAGGGGGGGGGGGGTAGCGGGGGGGGTAGCGACCCCCCCCCCGAGTCAGATACGACGCCCCCCCCCCGTACCGACCTTGAGCAACGTCGTCATTGAGTCGAAGGGAAGCCCCTTCCCTTTCCCTTCCCCGACGGGGGGGGGAGAGGAGGTCCCGGGGGGGGTCCCGGGGGAGTCCCGGGGAAGTCCCGGGTCAGATACGACACCTCCCTCCCCCACCTTCTCGTCCTTCTCCCCGTTCCCCCAAACCATCCCACAGCCCGTGCCTCTTGCTGCGCATTGCGAACAGGGTCGGCGGCACCGGCCGTCAGGCCTTCGCAATCAATGATGTTCGCTTCCGATGCGCTTTTAACGCCTCAAGACTGTGCCAGGATAACCGAAGAAAGCCCAAACAGCGGGCCCAAGGGGCCCAAAAAACGGACCCAAGAGCGCCCAAGATCGGCCCGAGAGCGTACTAAGAGGGCCCCAAGAGACAATTATGATGGATGGCATCAGAGGGGGGTGGGTGGGGGTCAAATCAAGGAACCCCCCCTTTTGATCGATGGCTTCCAAGGTAGCTCTCCAGGGCTCGCAAGGGACCCCCAAGAGGGCTCCAAGAAGGCCCCAAGAGGGCACCAAGACCCCGCGAAACAGCCCCAAGAGGACCCCCCGAAAGAGCCCAAAGAGGACCCAAAGATCGCCCGAAAGAGTCCCAAGAGGACTCCAAGAGGCGATTTTGAGGGCTATGTCCTCGTCCTCGTTGTCCTCCTCCTCCTCCAATTCCTCCTCCTCCTCCACCTCCTCCTCCTCCTCCTCGTCCTCCTCGTCCTTGTCCTCGTCCTTGCCCTCATCGTCATCCTTTTCCTTTTCCGTTTCCTCTTCCTCTTCCTCTTTCTCGTCGTCGTTGTTGTCGTCGTCCTCGTCATGTTCGTAGTCGTGTTCGTCGTCGTCATCGTCGTCGTCCTCCTCCTCCTCCTCCTTGTCGTCGCCGTCGTCATCATCGTCGGTGTCATCGTCGTCGCCATCGTCGTCGGTTTCGTCGTCGTCATCGTCATCATCGTCGTCCTCGTCGTCGTCATCATCATCGTCGTCGCCCTCCTCCGTCTTCCGTCCTCCATCCTCCTGATCCTCCTCATCCTCCTCCTTCTCCTCCTCATCCTCCTCCTCCTGCCCTCGCCCCCACACGGGCCCCAGGAATGGCCCGAAGAGGCCCTCCAAGGCCACCCCCTTGTTCCCAGAGCTATGTTCACCCACGTTGGCCACGCTGTTCCACAATATGTGTCTCAGCTCTCATGAGCAGGGATCTGACTGGGCCGGTGGTGATACGCGAAGCCTTAATATTTCTTTCGGCAGCCCAAGTCCCTACTGTTCCTGGCTCGGTATGTTGTCCTGGCGCTCGCCCATTTTCCATTTCCTTCTCTGGTCCTGTTCACGAAATTGTCGCTGGCGGTGCCGCCGTGTGGAACACCAGCAGCCTTGGCAGCGCAGGCTATTCAACTCAGTGCGCCCTTGTGGCTGAAAACGGCGGCAAAGGAGGACTGCAAACGGGGACGCGATCGCAGACAAGCGCGCCAAGTGGCGCCAACTCGGCGCGCAGACGGTCTGGACCACATCCCCGAAATCAGCACACCGTCCCGATTGAACATTGAGACGTTGCGCTGTCCTGTCCACTGGATACAATCGCGAGCGCAGCTTGATTGCAGGACACGCGAGCAGCATATACTGCGTTTGGAAGCGGCCCGACTTCGTCCTTTTTACCCCGCTGACCAGCGGTCGTTGCGTTGAAGCACCACGGTTGATCGGCTGATAAATTATCACGGATAAGTTTGAGTTGCACGCCCGCCTCACTGAGGGGCCAATCGACGTTAGCATTCACTGCGACAAATGACGGAGGCGAAGGGAATATCTATCTGATACGATCACGCCCTTGACAAGCTCTTGATGCAACAAGTCTGGTTAATGGAGAAGCGCTCGAGCATCCTCGAGGGATAGATGAAGACCGAGACCTCCGTGGGCGATGGCGGCATCAAACTCAGCAGTAGAAACCAAGTGAAATATCAGGCAGAGACTTGCACTGGGTCCGAAACACTCTCCTCTTCCTCTGAGTCCTCATCCTCCTCTTCCCTCCTCATGATATATTCGTTCGTATAAGCTCAAGAAACTTACAGTTTCAGCTTGTCGTAATCTGCTTGGTGAGAACAACTCGGGCTGCTTTAGAAGCCTCGTCCAGGGCAATGGACTCAGCACGGAGGGCTGTGCGCGGTAACTCCAGGAAAATACTGTGCACCATCGGCGGCTCATAAATTCAATGCCCGTCGATCCCGCCCCAAAGTCGGATAATCCACGCAGCAGCTGCGCAACCTCCATCACGAAGTCTACCATCTGTTTGGATTACCACGTTGGCGTTCTGGATAGACATCGCGCTGGTGAACATATTCTGCCGTGCTTTCCAAGCGTCCGGTGTGTAGTTCGCCAGGCCGTCCGCTACTTTGTTACTGCATCTTCTCCACTACTGTACTGGTTGTACTGGGTCTTGGTGAATGCGTGGCGGTCTTGAACAATTGCCCATGTGATCGGCAGTTCTGCTCAGCACTCGGGATACGAGAGGTTGGCACGTTAGAAAGAGCGCGTTCTGTGAACGCTTGGAGGGGGGGGGCGGGGGTCTGGAACCAAGCCCCGCCCCTCCCTGGATTGAGGGGGGGGGGCGGGTTCGACCCCCCCCCTCTCCCGTGACGGAGGGGGGGGGGTTCGACCCCCCCCCTCCCCTGCTTCCTCCCCTACTTTTCATCTCTCCCTCTCCTCGGGCCAGCGCCCGCGTCGGCGGCGGCTGGCGGCGCTGGCGTCTCCTCGGGCCTCTCTGAGGTGGTGGTGGTGGTGGCGGTGGTGGAGGTGGTGGTCGTGAAAGTGTGGTGGTTGGTGGTGGTGGTGGTGGTGGTGGTGGTGGTGGTGGTGGTGGTGGTGGTGGTGGTGGTGGTGGTGGTGGTGGGTGGTGGTGGTGGTGGGTGGTGGTGGTGGTGGTGGTGGTGTGGTGGTGGTGGTGGTGGGTGGTGGTGGGTGGTGGTGGTGGTGGTGGTGGTGGTGGTGTGGTGGTGGTTGGTGGTGGTGGTGGTGGTGGTGGGGTGGTGGTGGTGGTGGTGGTGATGGTGGGGTGGTGGTTTTGGTGGTTGTGGTGATGGCGGTAGTGGTGGTGGTGTGGTGCTTTGTGGTGGTGGTGGTGGTGGTGGTGGTGGTGGTGGTGGTAGTTGTGGTGGTGGGTTGTAGTGGTGGTGTTGGTGGCGGTGGTGGTGTGTTGGTTTGTCGTGGTGGTTGTGGTGGTGACAATGGATGTGGCGCGAGGTGAGTTGTGGTGGGGGTGGTGGTGTTGGTTGTGGTAGCTGTGGTGGTTTTGTTGTGGTTGTGGTGGTTGTGGTGCTGGGTGGTGGTGAAAGTGGTGCTGGTGGTGGTGATGGTGGTGGTGGTGTAGTGGTTTGTGGTGGTGGTGGTGGGTTGTGGTGGTGGTGGTGGCGGCGGTGATGGTGGCGGTGGTGGTGGTGGTTGTAGTGTGGCGGTGGTGGTAGTGGTGGCGGCGGTGATGGTGGTGGTGTGGTGGTTTGTGGTGGTGGTGGTGGTGGTGGTGGGGTAATGCGTGGTGGTTTGTGCTGGTGGTGTGGTGGTTTGTGATGGTGGTGGTGGAGGGGTGTGGTGGTGATACTGGTGGTCGTGGTTGTGGTGGTAGTGGTGGCTTGGTGGATTGTGGTGGTGGTAGTGGTGGTAGGTTGTTGTGGTGGTGGTGGTGGTGGTTGTGGTGGTGGTGATGGTGGTGGTGGCGGTGTTGTGTGGTGGTTGTTGTGGTGGGGTGGGGGGGTTGTGGTGGTAGCGATTGTGGGGTGTGGTGGTTTGTGGTGGTGGGTTATGGTGGTGGTGGTGGTGGTAGCGGTGGTGGCTATGGTGGTGGTGGTGGCGTGATGGTTTGTGGTGGTTGTGGTGGTGCTGGTGCTGGTGCTGGTAGAGGTGTTGCTGGTGGTGGTGGGTGGTGGGTTGTGGTGGTGGCGGTCGTGGTTGTGGTGGTGGTGGTGTGGTGGTACGTGGTGGTGGGTGGTGGGTTGTGGTGGTAGTAGGTTGTGGTGGTGGTGGTGTGGTGGGTTATGGTGGTGGTTGTGGTTGTGGTGGGTTGTGGTGGGTTGTGGTGGTTGTGGCGGTTGTGGTGGTGGTGGTCTAATGGTTTGTGGTGGTGGTGGAGGTCGTGCTGGTTGTGTTGGTGTTGGTGGTGGTGGCGGTTGTGATGATGGCGGTGGTGGTGTGGTGGTTTGTGGTGGTGGTTTGTGGTGGTGGTGGGGTTGGTGGTGGTAGTGGTGTGGCCTTGGGGTCTTCCCGCCACCGTGTCTTGGCTTTGGGTCACAATTCTGATGGATGCCTTTTGGGGTCTCGTCAAAAGGGTCTCGGGGACGTCTGAAGAGCATGTGTGAGGGCTCCAGGGCGCCTCTTGGGCGTCTCCTGGAACTTCCTGAGGGTCCCTGGTGGCTTTTGGGGAGAGGGCTTGATATGGAGATTTGTATTTTCCCGCTGCGGCCTCTGGGCTCTTTGGTCATCGTCGCTGCGTTTTACCGTTGGTGCTGCTGGCTGCCGCCAGCGCAGGCGCCAGCACCGGCACCGAGGGATGAGGGGGGCGGGGGGGGCGGTTCGAACCCCCCCACCCCCAGGAAGCCAGAAGAGAAAGGTAGGGGGAGATAGAATCCCTAGTCCTATCCCGGGGCGGGGTGGGGGGTTTGAAACCCCGCCCGCCCTGTGGGAGGGGGGGAGGAGGGGGGTGTTTGGGGACAGTAGGGGTTAGGGGGGAGGGGAGTCCCCCTGGTTCTGATCGACGGCGCCCAATGTTCGGGGGAGGCCTTCCCCCCGGTTCGAAACGCGCCGCCGAATGTTCCCAAAGCATGCGCCCGTGAAACGCGTTCTCTCGTACATTAGGTCGCGCAGCATGTCGGTGCCACACACCACTTTGTTGCAACGATTGCGGGTCCGTCACGTATAGAAAATGTCTCTGCAGAGTTGCCCATGCAATACGCGTACCGACTGAATCGACCAATTCATATGCTTCCGACTCCCCTCCTCGGCATCCGAACTTCTACTCCGTCTCCTGGTCCACCCGTGGGCGTTTTCAGAACAGATTTAACGTCGTCAGGCCCATCGCGAAGCGGCAAATGCCAGCGGGCGCAAGCATCTGCCACGGAAGCATCGGAAAGCAGACTCCACAGTGACTGTGTATGATTGCTTCGATTTCTGCGCCATTCCAAGCCCATAGACTGTACAATCGGATCCTCCCATGTTGCCCTGCGGCAACCAGCCCGTTGCAAAAGTCCTTCTAATCGTCGCCGCTTGGTTGGCGCGTCTTTCGCAAAAGCCCAGAAGTCCCTCGAAGTATACAGGCGTGCTTGGCTGAGCAGTGGCGCCCCATACTCGGTGCAAGAATCATTCTCGCGGTACGCCTCTGCGAACAAGGTGGTCAGCGCGGAAACGTGGGTAGGCTTATGGCCCCAGTTCGCCATCCACATTTTGATGCGTTCCGTCGCACGATGGAGGTAGTCGCTGCACGACTCATCCGGCGCGCGTCGCAAACGCAGGGCCCGCCGGAGACCTTGTTATTCCCACGTCAACAGCTTGCACATGATTTTCCCTGTCATATGCCGCCGCTCCCCTCACATTCCTGTCCTATTCCTCCTCCACTCCCCACCACCACCACCACCCCCTACCACACCTCCAGCCGTTCAACTGCCGCCCCCCTCGGACTCCGTTTGGATACAAACCGCCAGCCCAGAAGATCCCAGCTTACGCCACCCAGGGGACCACTAACATCTGTGTTCGTGGAGCCCCAGGCGCAGGCGGCAGCGCGTGCCGAAAAATCCTCTCAGCCCCGCCTGGGGCAAAATGGCGAAGGGCTGGCGTCGCACGCTTGGAGGTGCCACGTGAATGGCTCAGTAGACGGCGCACGCCGAGACCTTCTAAAAAACGGAGACGGAGAAGGCCGAGGAGTACGACTGCTAGACAGCCAGCCTAGCAGAAGGCTTAGTGGAAGGCACAGAAGAAGGCCTACAAACATGCGCACTTGTAAGAGAGACCAAGAAGGATACCTCAAATGGTACCTTCTAGAATGCCTATGAGGAGAAGGGGGAGTAGCAGAAGGCCTGCGGGGGGAACATAGTAGAAGGGCCAGTAGCCCAATGAAGGGATGTTGGCAAGCGATGTGAAAGGCATGATAGAAAGCTGGGTGCGAGGCTTAGTGGACGCCTCAGTGCCGAGCAGAAGAAGGCCTTTTAGGCGGCACAGGAAGAGAATGTCTCGAAGAGGGCCTGGTTGGACACACGGTACCGGGCCTATCCTCCACCGTGTCGCTAGGCTAAAGTGGAGTGTGATCAGGTCCGCTGGATCTACTGGGAGCGCCCCGCAAGACTTTCAGGTCCGAGAGCCCCAAGATGGACTCAAAGGGACCCGGAGGGCCCCAGGACGGTCCAAGAGGGTCCCGAGACGGCCCCAGAGCGCTTCGAGACGATCCAAGACGGCCTCAAGACGACCCAGGAGACTCCCGAGCCGCCCCAAGAGGGTTCCGAAAGGACCCCAAACAGGCTTCCGACATGTCAAACCAAGTGCTTCAACAATTTCTCCGACGGTAGGAACCCACGTCAAAATCCTCTCGCCTAATCTAGATTGGTCAGGCGCCCTTACTGTGTCCTCTGCGTTATTTCATCCTTCTCGCCCTGGCGCAGGCCCAGACGTGACGACAGTTACAGAATTCGGATGACCCGCTCGGATGAGTGGCATGATCTGCGGGACCCTTAGGGAGGGCACTCCCGACTCAAGGACGAAGCTCCCGCACGAGACTTTCTCGATAGTCAAGGCTCAGGGGTCCGAAAAATACGACAGTTACATGACTCGGATGACCCGCTCGGATTAGTAACATGATCTGCGGGCCCTATAGAG
Organism: Prorocentrum cordatum; assembly: GCA_963575745.1. Taxonomy (NCBI): domain Eukaryota; class Dinophyceae; order Prorocentrales; family Prorocentraceae; genus Prorocentrum; species Prorocentrum cordatum. The sequence continues at coordinate 155,376 of CAUYUJ010014594.1, forward strand.
AGGGGGCTCCCGCCTGAGACTTCATCGCAATTCACTCACAGACGAAGCTCCCGCACGAGATTTCCTTAAGATGGACGTATGTGTGTGAGTAGAATGGTGACGATGGTAAAAATGCTGATGGTGGTGATGATAACGATGATGCTAAAGACGCTGATGATGATGATGATGATGCTGATGTTGATGATGATGACGACGACGATGCTGGTGATGATGATGATGATGCCGATGATGACGAGTGTGGTGATGATGATGATGCCGATGATGATGATAATAATGATGATGATGATGATGATGATGATGATGATGATGATGATGATGATGATGAATTTGACGATGCTGATAGTGAGGATGATGATGATGATGGTGGTGGTGGTGATGATGGGGATGATGATGATGATGATGATTATGATGATGATGATGATGATGATGATGATGATGGTGATGATGATGGTGATGATGATGATTATAATGATGATGATGATGATGTGAAAGTGATGAAGGTAATGACGAAACGATGATAATGAGCGAGGGGTTATTCATGATGATGGTGATGATAATGGTGAGTTGAGTGCGAGGGAGATTGATCGTGTGTGATGGATGTGCTTGACTGATGATGATGGTGAAAGTAATTTAATGAATCATGAGGAGCTGTTGTGAATGATGAGAAGGCTGATGCTGTTATGAAAATGATAGTGTGTGAACCCCCTCTGGATGTGGAGAAAAACAACAATTCTTTGAAATGATTACATCGGTTTTGCCATCTCGGGCTTCCGACACCCCAAGGCAGCCCAAGAGGCCTCCAAGATCGCCCCAGGAAGTACTCAATGAGGCCCATGAGCCCGCGAAAACGGCCCAAGACGCCCCCCAAGGCGCCGAAGAGGGGGTCAGAAGGGGGAGCCGAATGGGCCGCGGGTGCTTCCCCCCAAGATGCCCCCAAAGATCCCGAACATGCCGCCAAAATGCACATGAGGTCGTGAAAAACACCAAAAGACCTCCAAGAGGCCCCCCCCCCAAATTAAAAACACTTCCCCGAGAAGCGTCCCCACAGTCCGACAGCCATCCAATACGCCTCTGGCCCGCGCACCAAGCACGGTGGCGAAATGGGCCAAAGCCACTAACCAAAATGACGCCGCTGACAGGCTGATCTTGAGCGGAAAACGTGAAAGAACACGGAGGAGGCCTTCTAGACGGCCTTGAAGGGGCCTCGCGTGGAAGGCTTAGCAGAATCCATCGTTGAAAGCGAAGTGGAAAGTTCAGTGGAAGACCTAATGGTAAGCCAAATATAAGACCGAGTAAAACCCTCCCCATGAATGAATGGATGGTAGAAGGCTGGAGAAAACATATCTTAGAAGGCGCAGGAGGAGGCTGCTAAGGCATGTAACAAAACGCAATCTGCAAGGTCGATTCCGAAGACATTGTGCCAAGCCTGATACGAGGGCCTGGAAAAAAAGACCACTACATACGCAGGACGACAGATTTTCCTCTTGAGGTTAAAATGGCGATGAGGAGTTCGCGAGATAACATCGGCGCCGCCGAACGAACGGCGTCCGGACAAACTGCGTACAGCAACCAGGAGGGCAAATATGTATTCAGGTTGAGTGGGGCCCGTGCGCGCCGAAAGTTGGTGGGAGTGCGCGAGACAGCGCAAGACCCATCTTGGGAAGTTGATGGCCGAACCCCCTCCCCCGTAGAATCTTACCACGGACGATTTCTGGGGTCCGCAAATCCGATTTCTTCCGGTTCCCCGATTAATTCAATAAAAGAGAAATCGGATCCGCCATAAAAAATGGTACCGGACGCGGACCCAGAAAATACAAGATCGGATCCATGCGGACGGAAGTCGGATCCACCGAAACAGAAACCAAAACCAACATTGGATCCGCGCGAACTTAATTTGGTCCCACGGCGGTTATCTCATACTCGTTTGCTCAAAACTTCAAATCGTCGTTCCAGGCCGAAAAAGAAAACACTTTCGTCCTAGGGATGTAGAAGGCATGAACAAAGGCTTGGCAGACTGAGAAGGGATTTGTGGGATGCCGCGTAGAAGGCTCCGCCCCTTACGATATCCGCTACCGTATCCTGATGTACGAATTTCAATGTCCTCAGGTCCTTCAAAATTTTTGTCCTCAACTTGCGTATATTAAAGGGCCCGGACCCCAAAGTGCCGGACGCGTGCTGGGGCGCGTTCTCGCGCAACTTGCTTTAGCCAAGCAGGCCCCACTACGGGGTAAGAGGGCCCCAAAAGGCCCCGAGACCGTCCAAGAGGGTCTCGAGTCGGCCCAAGACGGCTCCAAGATCCCCAAGATGGCTCAAGACGGCGCAAGTGGCCCCCAAGACACCCTCATAGGGCCCCACGAGGCCCCCCAAGATGACCCCAAGGGGCCAAATCAGTGATTTCACTTGATTTCACATAGATTTGGGAAGGATTTGGTCGTTGTCGCCCTCTAGGACTTCCGACCGACGGCCCAAGAGGCCCTTGAGATCGCCCCAAGGCGACCCACGAGGCTCCCCAGAGGGCCCCCACAGACGGCCCAAGAGGACCCCCAAACGGCCCCAGGACGGCCCAAGAAGCCACCAAGACGGCCCTGTGAGGGCCCCCTGACAAGGAACGCGATCTGACATTTCGAGCCCTCCGCCCCAAGATGAACACCGAGACTGCTAGCAGACCCCCAAAAAGCCCAATCAGGCCCAATGAGCCCCCGCAAGAGACCCCCGACCGCCTCCAGGAGGCTCCCGAGAGGCCCCCCAAGAGATCCCGACAGGTATCCAAGAGGCTTGTGGCCTACTGGCCTACAAACAAAGTGCGGTCGCGGGATGGGCCGAAAGCCACTGCACTCTTAAGTTGTATACATAATTATACATAAAAACACACCTATATATATATATATATATATATATATATATATATATATATACACACACACACACATACACACACACACATACGTATACATATACATATACATATACATATACACATACACATACACATACACATACACATACACATACACATACACATACACATGCACATACACATGCACATACATATACCTATACGTATGCATGTAAATATACATATACACAAACATATGCATGTACATATATATATACAAATACAAATACATATACATATACATATACATATACATATACAAATTCATATACAAATACATATACATGTACACATACATATGCATATACACATACATATATACATATACATCTACATACATATATATATATACATACACGTATACATATACATATACATATACATATACATGTACATAAACATATACATATACATATTCAAATATATATATATATATACAAATACAAATACATATACATAGACATATACATATACATATACGTGTGCATAGACATAGACAAATACATATACATATATATACATATACATAAACATGTACATATACATATACAAGTGCAAATACATATGGATATGCATGAGCAAACACATATACATATACATATATATATATACATATACATGTAAATGTCCACATGTACATGTCCATATATATACATATACATGTACATACATATATATATATACACATATATATATATATGTACATGCATCCACATGTCCATATACATGTACGTGTGCATGCACATGCACATACACAAATACATATACATAGACATAGACATAGACATAGACATAGACACAGACATAGACATAGGCATATACACAAACATGGACATATACACAGGCATGCACATTTACGTATACATATACACATACATATACATATACATAGACATAGACATATACATATACATATAAATATGCATATGCATGTACATATACATATACATATATTGGTGCAAATACATATGGATATGCATAAGCAAACTCATACACATATACATATATATACATATATATACATATACATGTACATGTACACATACATGTACATGTACATATACATATACATATACATAAACATAGACACAGTCATAGACATGTACATATACATATACATATACAGTTACGTATACACATACATTTAAATATACATATACCTATACATATATGCATAAACATGTACATATACACATACATATACACATACATATACATATACATACATATATTTATACATGTACACATACATATACATATACATATACACATATACATAGTATTCACACACATACATACGTACATGCATACATACCGCCATACACTCATACCTACATACATACGTACACGCATACACACATGATTCCCTGCATGCATACATGCATGCATTTTGACATACATGATTGCATACATTCGTACGTACATAAAGTTACACGTTCATACCTACATGCATACATATATACGCACAAACATATATGTATATGTATATATATACATACACATACATACATAGATGCGTGTATGAATGCATACACATATACATAAACATGGGTGCACGTATACGCACACCTGCGTGAAGACACAATCATGTATAAAAAAATGCACGAATATGCAGATACAACCACTGCGTTACTTTTCATTACGTCACAACGGTATACAATACGCATCATTACCATATGCTGCAACGCATTACATTGCATTGCATTACACTGTAGTACATTACATAAAATTGCATTGCAATACACTACATTCACATGACACTACATTGCCGCACAACGCATTTTATTGCGTTGCGCTACATTGCATTGAATTGCAATGCGCTACATCGTGTTACACTACAAGTCCATTACAACACACGCAAATCCAACTCACTCCACTCCATTCGAATACATTACGATACAATACAATGCATTCGATTTTTGTGTGCATTGATATTTCCGTGCCCATGCGCATATACAATTACAGGCACATTTACATGTACATGTACACAAACACCGACATTAGAATTACCAGACAACGCATCATGCTGCAATCCACTATTTTAGTTTACCTTTTTTATTACAGTTCAACATAATAAATCAAATCACGATACCTTACATCGCAGCGCGTTACATTGAAAGCACTCGTTGATGTTTAGACTTCTGCGTGCATAATGTCAGTTTGTGATTAATAACTCCGTAGGGGGGCGCGTGTCAAAAAATAGTTTCCCTGCTCGGGCGCATCGCGGGGTGGCGCCCGCAAGATTGAAAATCAACGGCGGCGGCGCCGGTGATTGGCGCCGGCACCCAACCGCCAGCGGGAAAGCGACAAACAGCACAGTCTGGGGGAGGGGAGGAGGGCGCGAGGCAAAAGCGGCAGAAGCAGGGACCGTGAGCCAGGACGACACCTGTTTGAAATGAAGAAGAACTGGTGTCGGTTCCCCTCCGTTTGTCTATCGAACCGATGCGTTTTCTTTGCCCTGGCCGCAACCGCGAGGGCCCGCGAGCAGGCGGGCTGGACGAAAGGGGAGCGTGGCCAAGGGTGGATTTACCCAGCAGCTCACAATGCTGATTTTCCGGACGCCCCATGGCGCCGAAAGCGGCCACGCATCGAGGACTGGGCCCTCGGCGGGACGACCGAAACCAGCTGCGCGCACCAGGTTTCGCAACCGCTCCTTTCCTTCCCCAGCCTTTCGTCCGACCAGAGCAAGGCGGGCAGTCCTCATCTCCCCTTCTGTCGTGGTTTCTGTACTCGTCGACGACGACGACGACAACGACGGCGACGACAACGACGAAAACGACGACGACGACGACGACAGGACGAAGACAAGGACGAGGACGAGGACGACGACAAGGAGGACGAGGACGAGGACGACGACGAGGACGAGGACGACGACGAGGACGACGGACGGCGGACGGCTGACGGCGACGATGACGACAAAAACGACAACGACAACGACAATGACGACAACGACGACGAAGACGATGACGACGACGACGACGACGACGACGAAGACGAGGACGAGGACGAGGACGATGACGAGGAAAACGAGGACGAGGACGAGGACGAGGGACGACGGCAGAGGGCGACGGCGGCGACGACGACGACGACGACGACGCACTGCGGATGCCCTATGAGGGGGGGGGGGTGCTGCGCAGGCCCGCTGTAGTCGACGACGACGACGACGACGACGACGACGACGACGACGACGACAGGACGAAAACGAGGACGAGGACGATGACAAGGAGGACGAGGAAGACGCCAAGGACGACGACAACGGACGGCGGACGGCGGACGGCTGACGGCGACGACGACGAAGACGACGACGACGACGGTTGAACGGGCATGCAGCAGTCCGCTGGGCCCCATACAGGGGCGCTGGGCGCCTAGGCGTCCTCGTCAAGAGGCCAGGCTATGTCAGCCTTGGCCTCACGCTTAGCTCGTCTGCACTCACGGGCCCAATCCACCGCCGACTCGGGCGACACAAAACCGTGCAGGCGAGCAACTCTACACAGGTCCAGTACGGGGACCTCTACCCCGTACTGGCGGAAGCTGGCGGGCTCCCTCGAAGCCACAGCCTCGGGGGCCCCCAGAGGCCCGCCCGACGGACCAGGACCAACCGAAACGCCACCAAGCGACGGGTCGGACCCCACCAGCTTCCCGTGCAGCCATTCGATATCTGCTTCCTCTAGGCCACTGAAGTCAGTAAGCTTGGGGGCAGGCATGAGGGCTGACGGATGCAAGAACCGCCTCAACCTGGACCATTGGGATTTGAGCCCGACGTGCCGAGGTCCCAAACAGGCGACCGCGAGGCCCTTTTTCGGGGTCACCCCTTGGCCCACCGAGGCCCCGCAGGACTTGCAAAAAAACTCAACGATGAGGGCCTTCACCTTGGCAAAGGGGTCCTCACCGTTGGCGGACGACGACGACGACGACGACGACGAGGACGACGACGACGACGACGGCGATGACGAGGACGACGACGACGACGACGAAGACGACAACGACGACGACGACGACGACGACGACGACGACGACGACGACGACGACGAGAGGACGAGGACGAGGACGAGGACGAGGACGACGACAACGACGACAACGACGACGACGAATGCGGCGGCGGCGGTGACGACGACCACCACGGCGACGACGACGACGACGACGACGCGACGACGACGACGACGACGACGACGATGACGCAGTGCGGATGCCCTATGCGGAGGGGCTTCGCAGGCCCGCTGTACTCGACGACGACGACGACCACCACCACGACGACGACGACAAGGATGACGAAGAAGAAGACGACGACGACGACGACGGCGACGACGACGACGACTAAGAGTGTGAACAAATTCGCCTCAGGTGTGTACGACTGTACGACTCCGATGAAAACTTCTATACGACAAGCAATCGTTTGAGGCTGTCGTACAGGGGGGTGCACGATCCCCTCGGCGGCGCCAGCGACGACCCCCTGGCGCGCGTGATTAACAAACAAAATCGCGCCCCGCGGGATCTACCCATCAGCTCCAGGAGGGGTCATTTGTGAACCACAAGTTGACAGTATGTGTGATATGTACACAATCATGCATACATGCATACATGCATGAGTATATTATGCATGCATACCGATACGCAGGGATACTACCTACATGCATGCATACATATATATATATAGATATATATATATATATATGTTCAACTATACATACAGGTATGCACACGTGCATGTCCACATGCATACGAGGACACATGCATACTAGAGCAGCGCGCGCGTCGCGCGCGCGCATAAGTTCTACTCCAGAAAGTATAATCCAAATCCTCCCTGAGATTCGCCTCCTCTCTCACAAGCTGGTGAGACGGCATGCGGGAAGGGAGCACCTGAAAAGAAAGTTAGAGCAGGTGGAGGAAGAGGAGGAGGCATCGAAGAGAGTAGAAAACTATGCTCTCTCCTCCTCTTCCTCCCCCTTCTCCTCCCTTCCCTCTTCCGTAACCAGTTTGGTTCAAGCCAACCAGGCTCAAAAGCCAATCACGCTTCACGCATCACGCGCTGGGTCGGCCCAACGCTGGCGGCATGGTGGCGGTCCCGCCCCCTCCGTGAGATGCGATGTTGGTGTGCGCCGCGGTCGTGGCAGCAGCCCACAGTGGAGGCGGGCGGCACGCCGTCGCAGCGGCCACTGCTGGAGCCGCCCGCGCGCTGACCGAAACGAAGGTGGGCGTGCTGGTCGGAACGAAATCGCCTGCGGAGCACGGAGGCCAGAAAGGTGGGAGTGGCCCCAGCCATGCTCCGCAAGGTCCAGGGCAGGACCCTCGACGAGAACAAGAATACTTCGGCGCACCACGGGCTCGGCGCGGGGCCCGATGCCTTGATGACAGCTCCCGGCAACGCCAAGAGGACTCAGCAAAGCCGCTGGCCCCGGCGCCCCACCTCGCCGTCGAGTGCTGGGAGCGCAGGCGTGTCACTGGCAAAGCGCAGGAGTTCAACGGCGACATCGGCACCGACGGCATGGAGTGCAAACTGCCGCGGGCTGCGATGGTCCGACGGGGGCGCACGTGGAAAAGATCATGGAAGAGCCCCAGGTCCAGGCGCAGGAGCTGCACTACATGTATCTGGACGTGGAGGAGCTGCACTACATGTATCCGGACGTGGAAGTGCCAGAAGTACACATGCAGGAGGCGAACTCCGTCGCGAAGGTCGTGGAGGAGCCCAAGGGACACGAGCAGGAGGCGCACCACGAGGAGAAGGTCGTGGGCTGTCCCGAGGTCCACGTGCGGGAGGTGCGCCTTGTGGAGGAGGAAGTGGACGGTGCCGACTTCCCCGTGCCGCACTTGGGGGCCCAGGAGGCCAGCAGTGTTGTGGAACGCCCGACGGCACAGCACGTCCAGAACATCGCCCACATGCAGACGCGGCCCTGCGGACGACTGGGCCCAGCACGAGGCCCAGAGGAAGGTCCAGGAGTTGTGGCCGAAGATAAGGCAGCAGGGCGCCAAGGCGGCCACGGCAAGGAGGAACTGTTCTGTTCCGACAGAATGGGCAGTTTCGTCGAGGCCGCCGCCGAAGAAGACGACTCCCTCCACGGCCACGAGGGTCCCGCTCTTGGCTGGACGTGCCAGGGCAAGAAAGGCGAGGAGGGTGGCCGCGGCAGGAGGCTCACACGCGGCTCAAATGGTCGCGCCTCCGTGAGCCTCGGCGCCGCCAGCGGGAGGAGCCAGGGGGGGGTCCCCCTGGAGGTCTGGTACCCCCAGTCGCTCGAGACATCCCCTGTCCGCAGCTCGGGAAGGTATCGTGGGCCTCCTCGCCCCCCTGGAGGTGGTGAGTGGTACCGCTTCCCTCCTCTGTCCACCTCTCCCCCGGCTGGGACGCGCCCCACCCCTCCGCCCCATCGTTCCCTGGGACCCACCCCAAACTGGGACGCCACCTCTCCCCCTTCTCCTCTTGCTTGCGGGAGGTGAGGTCAGGTGGAGTGGAAGAGAACGAGGGAGGGAGAACGAACTGATGAGGATGCGAACGGTCCGGTGAAGCAAGGAAAGGGACAGAGTTGCGAGCAGAGAACACAAAAATCTGGCGTCAAAGGTTACAGCGTCACTGGTACTGGCGGAACCTTTCAATAATGGAGACGCGGGCGCTCCCGCGGCTGTATGGTGCTCGACGCGCGAGGGTTAGGAGGAGGCCCAACTGTCACATGCACGGCGGCGCGCCTGTGAAGAAAGTGAGAGGTGGCGGGCCTTCTCAGAAGGCTCGGGAGGCCTCTGACCTTATGAAAAGTTTTCTAAGCCTTCCACGAATAAAGAAAACGTCTCAGAAGGCCCGAGTGCTTCTGAGAAGCCCCGCCGCCTTCTGAGAAGGATTGCTCCTTCTCACTTCCCCCCCGCTCCTTCTTACTTGACCCCCCCCCACCCCGGAACGCCGCCGAATGCAAAAACGGCTGGGATGTCCCTCGTCGGCGCTCTGACCAGTCTCTTTGGGCACACGGTGCTTAGCAATGCGCTGCTGGCCATGCGCAAACCACGAGGCTTAGGGTTCTAGATCCCAGCCAGCGCCCGACCTTCCTCCTCCTCCTCCTCCTCCTCCTCCTCCTCCTCCTCCTCCTCCTCCTCCTCCTCCTCCGCCTCATCCTCCTCCTCCATTCCTCGTCTTTGTAAATAACTTCTCCCTGTCGCACCCCGAGGCCAGCTTTTAGGGGGGGCCGGGCGTTTCGCCTGAGATTTCCTCACCACTTATGACTCTGAAGAATAAAACTTGGCAACAGTTTCACGGATTGAGGGCGGGTCGCTTTCAAAATGTGGCTCTCGCCTGAGCGCGGCGCATATTCACAGTCGTTGTAAAATTTCAACAGCTTCACGGATTGAGGGCGGGTGGTTTTCAAAATGTGGCTCTCGCCTGAGCGCGGCGCACATTTGTTTTTATGCAAGAGCTTCACGAATTGAGGGCGGGATGTTTTCAAAATGTGGCCCTCGCCTGAGCGCCGCGCAGATTCGTTTTCTTTGAAAGTCACGGATTGAGGGCGGTCCCTTTTCAAAGGGTGGCTTTCGCCGTAGCGCGGCGCACATCCGTTTTCGGAATTTGCAAGAGTTTCACAGATTGAGGGCGGGTCGTTTTCAAAATGTTGCTCTCGCCTGCGCGCGGCAGACATTCGTTGAAAAAAATGCATGAGTTTCACGGAATGAACGCGGGTCGTTTTCAACATGTGGCTCTCGCCGTAGCGCCGCGCACATTCGTTTGAAACAATTGTATGAGTTTTCATGGATTCCCATGATCAACGTGCCAGAGATTGCGTTTTGGAAGGATTCCAGATTATGCGGGTGCAACAGTTACGTTGATCCTCTGGGTTGGAGTCCTAGGGATGGCGTTCTGGCACGATTCAGGATCGTCACGACGCAACAGTCAGACTGATCCATGGCGTCAGAATCCCGAGAACAATATTTTGACATGCTTCAGGGTCTTCAAACGGGTGTCTTCCAACGAGGCAGTTCGATCAATGAAAATGAACCCTTGTAGGGGCATATGAAGAGGGAGCGTGGCGGATTGGTTTACTCCAACATCGCTGATGACTATTGGGTTTACACTGGTCCTCATCCTCCTCCTCCTCCTCCTCCTCCTCCTCCTCCATATCATCCTCTCCTCCTATTCCTCTTCCTTTTCCTCCTCCTCCACCTCCTCCTCCTGCTCAGGAGGGGGCGGCATGGGCAGAAGTGGCGCCAGAACGGCATAGGGTGGGGCTGGCTGGCCGAAAGGTCTGTCGGGCAGGCATGAGGGCACGTTGTACACGAGGCCCCCCAATTCGTCGTCCTCCTGCTCCTCCTCCTCCTCCTCCTCCTCCTCCTCCTCCTCCTCCTCATCCTCATCATCATCATGATCATCAGCATCATCATCATCATCATCAGCATCATCAGCATCATCAACATCATCATCATCGTCATCATCATCATCATCATCATCATCATCATCATCATCACCATCGTCATCATCATCATCAGTATCATCATCAGCATCATCATCATCATCAGCATCATCATCATCATCATCATCAGCATCATCATCATCATAATCATCATCAGCATCATCATCATCAACAGCATCGTCATCATCAGCAGCAACAGCATCATCATCATCATCATCATCATCATCATCATCATCAGCGCCATCATCATCATCATCATCATCATCAGCAGCAGCAGCATCAGCATCATCAGCAGCAGCAGCATCAGCATCATTATCATCATCAGCATCATCATAATCATCCTCATCACCCGCTTCCTCCTCCTCGTCCTCGTCTTCCTCCTCCTCACCTTCATCATCATCATCATCATCATCAGCATCATCATCAGCATCATCATCAGCATCAGCATCATCGTCATCTGCATCAGCATCATCATCATCATCATCATCATCATCATCATCATCATCATCATCATCATCATCATAATCATCATCATCATCATCATCATCATCAACATCGTCATCATCATCATCATCATCATCAGCATCATCATCATCGTCATCGTCATCATCATCATCATCATCCTCATCATCATCATCATCATCATCATCATCATCATCATCGTTATCATCAGTATCATCATCGACGGCATCAGCATCATCATCATCATCAGCGTCAGCATCGTCATCATCATCAGCATCATCATCATCACCATCATCATTATCAGCATCATAAGCATCATCATCATCGTAATCGTCGTCATCGGTATCAGCATCATAATAATCATCATCATCACCACCAGTATCATCGTC
>CAUYUJ010014594.1:172500-207500 GCA_963575745.1 Prorocentrum cordatum
GCTACGAAAACTAAGGTTTTGGAAGGATTTCGTCTTGCGCGCGCGAATGTCCACTTTACCTTATTTTTTGCAAGGGATTCTTGAAGTTTGGTTATGTTAGAACAAGAAATGTCCACTTTAGCTTATTTTTTGCAAGGGAAAACCGATCGTAACAACACAACCGGATCCGGACCCCCCGTTTTGCCTGAGACTTCCTCACGAAAATGATGAAAATGTGGCTGCGGCCTAGGCGCGGCGGGGGGGTCGTGCACCAGGGGCCCCAACAATAATTATTCTTTAGAAGTAATAATGTTCAACAACAACAACAACAGCCAACAACAACAACAATCATTTTACCCTCATGCGCCATGCTTCCACATGACACATGCATCCATCTGGATAACACACCCCATCATGGGGGATTTTTCTGGCATGCGGGATCCGATATTCCCTCACCCAGATATCCCGCCCAAGAAGGTTTGGCCACCACCTCTTCCGAGGAACTTCAACATCCATAGCTCGGACGGCACATCGCCTTCGCAATCGCCTTGCGCATGCCCCGCATCTCAGAGGGAGAGGAAGAGGAAGAGGAGGGGGAGATGAGAGAGATAGGGAGGGGGAGGAGGAGAAGGGAGGGGGAGGAGGGGGAGGAAGGATGAGTAGTTGTAGTAGCAGCAGTTGATGATATTGTTGTTGCGGCTGTAGCACTAGTAGTAGTGGTAACGGTAGTAGTAGTCCAAGTAAGTAGAACTGGCTTGTGGCAGCCAAGCGTTCATAGCGACGTTGCTTTTTGATCCTCCTTTAATGTCTTCTCTCCCTATCCTTGAGACGCAGAAGTCAAAAAGTTGGATGGCTCAGCACATCCAGGAAACCTATCGCTGGACCGGCAGATATGGTTCCAGAAGCGGCTCGGGAAGCTGCGCAGGCGCCAGAAGCAGAGAAGCACCACGTACGGGCGCCGGCTCGGGCGTCCGGCCCAAAGCCGCTCCAGAATCGGCCCAGGACGGCTTCCCGGGCGCCGCAAGCAGAAATTCACATTTTCGAAAGAAAAATGTGTATTGGAATGGCCTCTTTTCGGCGCGATCGGAACTGCCCGGGCGTCCGGCCCGGGAGCCGGGCCGGGTGCCGGCCGGGCCGGGTGCCGGCCCGAGCTCCGGAATCGGCCCGGACGGCCTCCCGGGCGCCGGAAGCAGAAATTCAGCATTTTCGAAAGAAAAATGTATATTGGAATGGCCTTTTTCGGCGCCGCCTCGGAACTCGATTTTCCGGCGCCCGGGCGCCGGCTCGGGCGCCGACCCGGGCGTCCGGCCCGGGAGCCGGGCCGGGTGCCGGCCCGAGCTCCGGAATCGGCCCGGACGGTTTCCCGGGCGCCGGAAGCAGAAATTCAGCATTTTCAAAAGAAAAATGTGTATTGGAATGGCGTTTTTTCGGCGCCGCCTCGGAACTCGATTTTCCGGCGCCCGGGCGCCGGCTCGGGCGCCGACCCAGGCGTCCGGCCCGGGAGCCGGGCCGGGTGCCGGCCCGAGCTCCGGAATCGGCCCGGACGGCTTCCCGGGCGCCGGAAGCAGAAATTCAGCATTTTCGAAAGAAAAATGTGTATTGAATGGCCTTTTTTCGGCGCCGCCTCGGAACTCGATTTTCCGGCGCCCGGGCGCCGGCTCGGGCGCCGACCCGGGCGTCCGGCCCGGGAGCCGGGCCGGGTGCCGGCCCAGGCTCCGGAATCGGCCCGGACGGCCTCCCGGGCGCCGGAAGCAGAAATTCAGCATTTTCGAAAGAAAAATGTGTATTGAAATGGCCTTTTTTCGGCGCCGCCTCGAAACTCGATTTTCTGGCGCCCGGGCGCCGGCTCGGGCGCCGACCCGGGCGTCCGGCCCGGGAGCCGGGCCGGGTGCCGGCCCGAGCTCCGGAATCGGCCCGGACGGCCTCCCTCCCGGGTGCCGGAAGCAGAAATTCAGCATTTTCGACAGAAAAATGTGTATTGGAATGGCCTTTTTTCGGCGCCGCCTCGGAACTCGATTTTCCGGCGCCCGGGCGCCGGCTCGGGCGCCGACCCGGGCGTCCGGCCCGGGAGCGCTCTCGGCGGCGAGCAAGAGCACCGAGCCCGAGTAAAAAAGGAGGAAGTCTCGAGCCGGAGCGTTGTTGTTGTTGGGGGGCCGGTTTTGGCGGAACCCAAAACGCCTGAGCGTGAGCCTCAATTTCAGAGGAAATGCGGCCGGCGCCTCGGCGAGAGCGCCAGGGCGAATATAGGGGGTCCAACAATAATAATTGTTTAGTAATTAAGGTTCAACAACAACAACAACAACAACAACAACAACAACAACAACAACAACAACAACAACAACAACAACAACAACAACAACAACAACAACAACAACAATCACTTTACCCGAACGCTCAGTGTTCTCACCAGTGCCAGGGTTTTCATGCGACGCCAGCCAATACCCCCACTTTGTGGGGGGGCAGTGCAAGCTCTACCAAATATCCACACGACTCTTCGCCACCACCCACACACAGCTTCCCGCCCTATGACGTTCGGACACTTCACTTCGTGGCCTGCGGACGACCGTGGCTACTACACTGGCGCGGAGTACACACCCACAGAAGTTGTTAAGCCTACGTTCGTACACCCACAGAAGTTGTTAAGCCTTGTTAACCCACAGAAGTTGTTAAGCCTTCCACAGAACATCTGTTGCATATGATGCATATGGTACAACCAATAGCGCAACCTATGGCGCAACCAATAGGGGGGCGTTTTATTCTCGGCGGCCGAGGGCGCAACCTATGGCGCAACCGCAAGGGATTATGGCCCCTGGCAGGCGCGCGAACCCCGTTGCAAGAGCGTGCGAAAGTAGCTCGCGCGAGCTCATGTAACATAAATGTTGGAAAACCATTGGTTTGTTTTAGGATTCGGACAGCGCGCGCGGGTAGAAATTTTGAAAAGTCGTGCAGGTGTTTTTCGAGGACTACGGTGCGATTCGTGTGATTTTATGATGCGCGGTGCTAAAATTCTTAAGAACCCAATGGTTTTTGGATTTCGGCGTGCGCGCGCGAAGAAAAAACGAATGTGTCCCGCATGGTATTATTTGACAGGGATGATGGCCCTGGCAGGTGCGCAACCGTTGTCGCAGAAGTTCGAAAAAGTTGCTCGCAAAAGCCCGTTTGACAGAAATGTTTAAAAAGTGTTGGTTTTCCTACGAATCCGCAAGAGCGCGCGGGATGAGATTTTGACATTTTTTTGTTGAAAAACCATTGGTTTTTTGATGTTTTTATGTTAAAATCGCTCCGAACACTAAGCTTTTGGAAGGATTTCGTCTTGCGCGCGCGAATGTCCACTTTACCTTATTTTTTGCAAGGGATTCTTGAAATTTGATTATATTAGAACAAGAAATGTCATTTTATAGTGTTTTTCTGCAAGGGAAAACGGATTACAACAAAACAACCGGATCTGGACCCCATCCACTTTTCTGAAGCTTTCGCGAAAAAATGATGAAAATGTAGCTGCGGCCTAGGCGCGGCGGGGGGGCCGTGCACCAGGGGTCCCAACAATAATTATTCTTTAGAATTAATAATGTTCAACAACAACAACATTTAAGACTGGGGACACTCCGTTCTCACCAGTGCCAGGGTTTTCATAGGAGGCGGGCAATACCCCCACTTTGTGGGGGGGCCGGTTCAAGCTCTACCAAATTTCCAAACGACTCTTCGCCACCACCCACACCCAGCTTCCCGCCCTATGACGTTCGGACACTTCACTTCGTGGCATGCGGACGACCGTGGCTACTATTCAGGGCCCCGCGGCCGACGACGACGGCGTGCGCGCGCGAAGAAAAAACGAATGTGTCCCGCATGGTATTATTTGACAGGGATGATGGCCCTGGCAGGTGCGCAACCGTTGTTGCAGAAGTTCGAAAAAATTGCTCGGAAAAGCCCGTTTGACAGAAATGTTTAAAAAGTGTTGGGTTTCCTACGGATCCGCAAGAGCGCGCGGGATGAAATGTTGACAATTGTTTTTTGAAAAACCATTGTTTTTTTGATGTTTTTATTAAAAAATCGCTACGAAAACTAAGGTTTTGGAAGGATTTCGTCTTGCGCGCGCGAATGTCCACTTTACCTTATTTTTTTGCAAGGGATTCTTGAAGTTTGATTATGTTAGAGCAAGAAATGTCCACTGTACCTTATTTCTTGCAAGGGAAAGCGGGGGACAACAAAACAACCGGATCTGGATCACATCGTTTTGCCTGAGGCTTCCTCACGAAAATGATGAAAATGTGGCTGCGGCCTAGGCGCGGCGAGGGGGGCGTGCACCAGGGGGCCCAACAATAATTATTCTTTAGAAGAAATAATATTCAACAACAACAACAACAACAACAACAACACAACAACAACAACAACAACAATTACTAGCACGTGGGGACACTCCGTTCTCACCAGTGCCAGGGTTTTCATAGGAGGCGGGCAATACCCCCACTTTGTGGGGGGGCCGGTTCAAGCTCTACCAAATTTCCAAACGACTCTTCGCCACCACCCACACCCAGCTTCCCGCCCTATGACGTTCGGACACTTCACTTCGTGGCATGCGGACGACCGTGGCTACTATTCAGGGCCCCGCGGCCGACGACGACGGCGTGCGCGCGCGAAGAAAAAACGAATGTGTCCCGCATGGTATTATTTGACAGGGATGATGGCCCTGGCAGGTGCGCAACCGTTGTTGCAGAAGTTCGAAAAAGTTGCTCGCAAAAGCCCTTTTGACAGAAATGTTAAAAAGTGTTGGGTTTCCTACGAATCCGCAAGAGCGCGCGGGATAGAATTTTCACAACCTTTTTTTTGAAAAAAACCATTGGGTTTTTGATGTTTTTATGTTAAAATCGCTACGAAAACTAAGGTTTTGGAAGGATTTCGTCTTGCGCGCGCGAATGTGCACTTTGTGTCATTTTTTGCAATGGATTCCTGAAGTTTGGTTATGTTAGAACAAGGAATGTTACTTTATATTGTTTTTTTGCAAGGGAAAGCGGGGGGGAACAAAACAACCGGATCTGGATCACATCGTTTTGTCAAGGGCTTTCGCTCGAAAATGATGAAAATGTGGCTGCGGCCTAGGCGCGGCGGGGGGGGCGTGCACCAGGGGCCCCAACAATAATTATTCTTTAGAAGTAGTAATGTTCAACAATCATTTAAGACTGGGGACACTCCGTTCTCACCAGTGCCAGGGTTTTCATAGGAGGCGGGCAATACCCCCACTTTGTGGGGGGGCCGGTTCAAGCTCTACCAAGTTTCCAAACGACTCTTCGCCACCACCCACACCCAGCTTCCCGCCCTATGACGCTCGGACACTTCACTTCGTGGCCTGCGGACGACCTTGGCTACTACACTGGCGCATGCTAAAACAGCTCGCGCGAGCTCTATAACATAAATGTTGAAAAACCATTGGTTTCTAAGGATTCGGACAGCGCGCGCGGGTAGAAATTTTGAAAATTCGTACAGATGTTTTTTCGAGAACCTACGGTGCGATTCGTATGATGTTATGTTGCGCGGTGCTAAAATTCATAAGAAACCCAATGATTTTTGAAGATTTCGGCGTGCGCGCGCGAAGAAAAAACGAATGTGTCCCACATGGTATTATTTGACAGGGATGATGGCCCTGGCAGGCGCGCAACCTTTGTTGCAGAAGTTCGAAGCACGTGAAAAAGTTGCTCGCAAGAGCCCGTTTGACAGAAATGTTGAAAAAGTATTGAGTTTCCTAAGAAATCCGCAAGAGCGCGCGGGGTGAATTTTTGAAACCCTTTTTTGAGAGAAAAAAAAAACAAAACAAAAAAAAACAAAAAAAAAACATTGGGTTTTTTCATGTTTTTATGTGAAAATCGCTACGAAGACTAAGGTTTTGGAAGGATTTCGTCTTGCGCGCGCGAATGTGCACTTCGTGTCTTTTTTTTTGCAAGGGATTCTTGAAGTTTGGTCATGTTAGAACAAGAAATGTCCACTTTGCCTTATTTTTTGCAAAGGAAAACCGATCGTAACAACACAACCGGATCTGGTATACCCCGTTTTGCCTGAGACTTCCTCACGAAAATGATGAAAATGTGGCTGCGGCCTAGGCGCGGCGGGGGGGGGCGCGCACCAGGGGCCCCAACAATAATTATTCTTTAGAATTAATAATGTTCAACAACAACAACAACATCATCACCACCATCATCATCATCATCAGGTGGCAATGGATCTCCAGGCCTGGGGGGCCCTCGTGCACGCGCGGGCCCTCTCTCGATGCCTTCCAAGATCCGCTACCTCCACGAAGCCCTCGACTCGTTACGCGCGCGGGCGACGGCCCCGAGTAAAGACCCCTCCAAATCCCCCCAGAGCCTGACCAGGGACAGCCTCCAGTCATCCAAGGATAACGAATCCTAGCGCCCAAGGAACAAAACCGCCTGCTGATGAACTCAAGTCCTGCGCCCCAAATGATCCAGAATATCCGCAGGAGGCCGCCGAAGTTGGCCCGCTAAAGACTGGCTCGCAGGTTGCCCCCCAGAGTCTCCTGCACCGAAGTGCCCGGTTAGAGCACGCAACTGCGCGACGAAGAATTGGCCCCCTGCTGCGCCGAGGGAGGAGCAGGTCTGGAATCGATAGCAAGCGGGGGTCGTACCACTCGCACGTCGGCCCCCTTGCCGATCGCGCCCAGGACAGGCAAACAAGCCTGGCTCGAGTTGGACAGCTCGACCTCGCTGAAGTTGGCCCACCACCCACAAGCTGAATCGAGACCTGAAAAAAGCTGTCCCCAAAACACCCCCGATCCGCTTGCTCCCGAATATGACCCAGAAGCTCCAGAGCGCTCGCCGCGCCGCCCCCCCCCCCCCCCACCCCACCCCACCCCACCCCACCCCAGAGGAAACACGCGAACACCAGGGGATAGCACGCAAAGAGGAAACAAACGACGTTTCACGTCAAAAAACTGTCTTGGCTATTCACAAACACGATGCCCCTCTCTCTCTATCTATCTTTCTCTCTGCCTGATGTTATGTGTTTTATCATCTAGTGTGCCTTATGCTTGTGATGTCTCTCTCTCTCTCTCTCTCTCATTCATTTTCTCTCTCTCTCTCTCTCTCTCTCTCTATTCATTTTCTCTCTCTCTCTCTCTCTCTCTCTCTATTCTTTCTCTTCTCCTCTAGAATCCCTCCTCTGTACTCTGACCTCTCCCTCGCGCTTCTCTTCCTCTCTCTCTCTCTCTCTCTCTTTCTCTCTCTCTCTCTCTGTCTCTCTCTCTGCCTCTCCGTCTGCATATATCTCTCCCTCCTCCGTCGCAACATGATATGTGTTTCCCTATCGATGTTGTTTCGTTTTTTTTCTTTGAGACACTCTCTCTCTCTCTGTAAATATATAATTAGATAACATATATATGTATATATATATTATATAAAAAATGTGGGTATGTGTGTCTGTCTGTATCTCTCTCGCTCTGTCTGTCTGTCTCTCTCTCCTCTCTCTCTCATTCTCTCGGTCTCTCACATCTCTCTCTCTCTCTCTTTCTTTCTCTTTTTTTTTCTCTCTCTCTCTCTCCTCTCTCTCTCATCTCTTTCCTCTGCTCTACTCTCTCTTCTCTCTCCCCATCTTTTCCCTCTCTCTCTCTCTCTCTCTCTCTCTCTCTCTCTCTCTCTCCTCTCTCTCTATCCTCTCTCTCTCTCGCATTTTCGGGTCTCTGACCGACCAGGGCGGCCCACGGGGCCTCTTCTCTCTCTTCTCTCTCTTTTTTCTCTCTCTCTCTCTCTCTCTCTCTCTCTCTCTCTCTCTCTCTCTCTCTCTCTCTCTCTCTCTCTCTCTCTCTCTCTCTCTCTCTCTCTCTCAGTCTCGGCTCGAGAGTGCCCTGCACTCATAGCGTAGCCGCGACGCGAAGCGCCCCGCCTGGAGCCCCGACTCCAGGCCTCGCGAGACCGGAACCGCGCCAGCAGCGCGGTACAGATTTGCGTCACCTCCTCCCTTCCCGCCAGAGCGCCCGCCGCAATGGCCCCCGCCAAGCCGGAGCGCCGTCGCTCTTCCAAGCAGCCGCCGAGCTCACGTCCTGCAGCTGAAGGATCCCTCCTCCAACGCAAACAGGACTGCATTGCAGCCTTCAAGCAAGCGGGGTCTGACCGCTCCACAGCCGCATACAACGGGCTCGCCGAGCTGAACGCGGACGAGCTGCAGGCCACGTACGACATGCACAAGACCAACACCAAGAAGCTCGGCAGTGCCTTGATTCGCATGTGTGCCGCCAACCAGATCAGCTACACGCTGGATCACCACCAGCGCAGCAAGCCTAAGCGCAATGGTGGTGACACATCCTATCCACCAGCTGCGTCCGCACGTCTTCAGGCAGCGGACGCCAAATTTATTGCCTTGGACCCGGCCTTCTGGAAGGTCCCAGTCCTGGCCGAACCCACATCACTCGACGACGGCAAGACGTACAAGCCCAGCATCAGCCTCCACGACTACGAGAGTGGCGAGCGGCTGCTGCAGCACCATCTCGAGCAGGGTAAGCGTACCACGGGTCAGCTCGCGATCGCTGTCATGTGCCCAAAAAACGACAACTACGTCGGCACCGAGCTCGCCGTTCCCGTGCTGAAGCGCCACCCCAAGGCGCCCAATGTGGTTCACACGCACGTCCCCGTGACCGTGTACCAGCTGGGCACCAAGGAAGTCGCCTGCACGGAAAAAGTAGCCGTCGCCACCATTGATCCTGCCGACCACGTATGCTTGATTCGGGTGACCATACATGAAACCGAAGCCATCGCCGCAGTCCCCTCCATGCATCAGGCCTTCGAGGATCAGTTTTCGGGAGGCGCCCCCGTGAACGGTGGTCCACGCGCCAAGGGTCCTTTCCGAGGGGATTCCGCTCCACAGGACAAGGCGCGCCAAAACCAAAAGCACAGGGAGTCTAAGAAAGACGCTCGCCGCCAGGAGCTCGACAGTCAGCTGCAGGACACCTTCAAGGCCCTTTTCCACGGCAACTTTAAAGCCGTCACTATCCTCGAACCCTGCAAAAGTCTAGGCAGGTACGGATCTGGCGTCGGAAAAAGGTCCCTGGCTGCCACTTTCGGCGTCAGTCTTCAAGCAGTTGACAAGGTCTTGGCGGGTTCGGGGCAACTCGGCGCCACCTACGACCTCAGCAACGTAGGTGCGGACGAGCCCACGGCAGACAAGTACCAGACCGTGTGGTTCCCCGAGGACCAGCCCATCACGATGGCAGAGGCGTTTCAGAAGTCGGTGGACTTCAAAGCCCTAGGAGTCGTCAGGCACGGCAAGTCAGGCTTATTGGGGATCCGTGTTGCACGTGGGTCAGACGCCGCCAAGGCCGCTGCCGTCAGCATCCGTGGCTGCGAAGCCACTCTCGCCAAGACGCGATACCGCATCACGGGCATTGCGGCACGCCATGCCACGCTGACTCAGCTTGCCAAGACTCTCACGGGCCCGTCCGTCAAATGGGACTGTGAGGTCTACCACACCGCCTGGGACCCAGCCACTTCGGCGCAGTTTGCCTTAGTGCGCGCTCATCGTCCCCCACCCACATATACGGTACAGGTCGCAGGGTGCCCCATCCCGTGGAGCATCACCGAGGCCCCGTTGGCTGAGGTCGTGCCGAAGAGGGACAACGTTACCATTGTCACCCCTACCACTATCACAGAGCCTGTGACGCCGCCCGCCCGTGGTGGCGGCTTCAGCCCCGCCACGGGCACACTCCTAACCAAAGCGGCCCAGAGCCCTACCTCCACGACCTCATGACTGCCACGCCCAAAGGCAAGGGCGTCGCACCGCTCCCGATCCCCAAGGAGGAGCCTTTAGCCAAGCGCCACCGATCCTCCAGCGGGAAACGTGACGCCACGCCGCACGCAAGATCACACGGCGCTCCAGGCCGCAGCTCCTCTGCTCCCCCGCACGGCACGGATGGAGCTGCCGAGCAGACGGCCGTCCAAGGACCAGGTGGGGACGGGCATGACCCGCAACCTGGCACGGGGGCGGCCGAAGGTGGGGGCCACACGGAAGGGCACGTTGACGCAGCCGCCGAGGCACCAGGCGACGTCGAGATCCTCTCATCAGAGGATGAATTCAGCGTGGCATCGCGCGAACCGAACACCCTCGGCGAACGCTTCGCTACGGCCCCTAAACTGTCAGATGCCGCTACGACCCGCATCCAACACATGGAACAACAGCACGAGCTGCTTGCCAACACGGTGGACAACATGCAGGTCCAGCTTGCGGGCGTTCTCTCATCCCAGGCCACACTCACGGAGCACGTTACAGGCTTGGAACGAGGGCTTGCCACCGTCGTCACGCAGCAACAGACGGCAACTACCGAAGCTGCTGCACTGCGCGGCGACATCCAGGCCCTCCTCGGGCACCTCACGGGGGGTACCATCCACCTGCCCCAGGTGGCCACCCTCGATACCAAAAGGAGGAAGCTGCACCAGTTGCCGATCCCGTGGCTGTCTGCGGGTGGATCGACCAGCCAGGCCAGGTCACCCCAGGGACGGGGCCCCCAGGGGCTGACAAAGGCAAAGACAAAGGGCGGGCCACACAGGAACCCTATTGAAGGTGCCTCAGAGGGCCCGCCTCAGCCCTCCGAGGAAGCGCCTTCAGAGGCATCCCTTCTCACTTCTCGTCGTACCTCTTCCTTGCTATATCATGTCATTTTTGGCAGCAGCACGAGCAAGCTACCTGGTGTTGGGACACCTGTCATCTTGCTGTGGGTGTGTTTGTTGCAATGTACATGAGCATGCAGGGGTACCTAAAGATGCGTGCTGACATGCAGCCTTTGGCTCATCGCTCGCGCCGCCTGCCAGGCCTCGCCATCATGTGGCGCTTTGCTTTCAGCCTGGCCCTCCCCTCGCTCGCTGGAGCACACCCGTCTTCAGGCGGTGCGCCCCAGCATGGAGGTGGGTTTCTTCTGCAGCACGTCGAACGTGCGTCCCTTTTCTACCTCTACGATGACAGCATCTACAAGCACGATCACTGCACCATCTTGGACCCGATCGTCTACGGCACCGCTGCCGCGAGTCCGTGCAGTATTGGCCAGGCACACAGTGGCGGCTTCAGCCCCGCTGTTGTGCCCCGCTATTGCCCTACGGGTCCCACCACTCCCATGCGAGATAGAGGCGAACCCGAGGAAGACCCTGCTTTCTGGCACCTGATGATGATCCGCGCCAGGCTCATACCGTGTGCTGCGGCGTGGGCACCAGGTGAGGATAACCAGGACATGTTCTGGGCATGGCTCGAGGACTGCGTCCCGTACATCCTGGCGACGCTCCATCTGCCACAGTACGATCACCTCTTCCTTGAGGCGTCCGAGGACACCACCGACGCCCTGCGTCATCGCACCGCGGTCGACATGTGCGAGGACATCTGGCACAGAGCGGGCCCCGACAGGCAGCGCATCAACCGCAACCTCACTCGGATCCAGAGCAGCCGCGAGTACGCCACCCGCTATTTCGGCCTCCTTCTGGAGTACCAGGGCGCTCGTGCCACGCTCGTTGGCCCTGAGGCTTTCATGGCACCGTTGCCGCCATACCTCTCACGGGCCCATGCTCTGCTGCCAAGAGGTCTCCCTCCACCCGACCATGACGCCATGGCGTACCTCGCTGATGTTATCCTCCACCAACCGCCAGACATGCTGCCGCTCGTCGAGGCGGAGCTCGCTGCGGCGCCGACGGACGGCACCGATCAGGCCGCAGAAGATCCCGTATCATGGCTGCTCCAGCACATCGCGGCCAGCGATATCGGCAATACATCCATGGACTCGTTCCACGCGTCGGAGGATAGCCAGGACGACATCGATATCCAGGATCGAGACGGCACGATACCATCAGGCGACTCGGCTCAGCGTGACCGCGACAGTGAGCCTCACTCTGGGCTCGCCCCGTGGCAACGCAGTGCGCCCCACACCTCAGATCAGGCCGACCCTTCTGCGCGGCCTAACGACGCTGAAGGCGTCACTGCCGCTGATGTGACTAGCCATTCCACTGCTTCGCCAGCTCATGCCAGGCCGTGCAGTGGCGGCTTCAGCCCCGCTGCACCACTGGCTAGACCTGGACATCCCCAGACCGCAGGAGGTGACAACGTGACCGACTCCAACCCCAGTGCCATCGACCACTGGCAGGCCGACATCGACAACGACCCCATCGATGATGAACACCCAGATGCCAGCGGTCCCCACGAGCCCCAGCACAGCTCAGCGGCATCACGACATTGTGGCTGCCTCATCTGCCTCCTGGTGGCCACGTACGCCATCGCGATAGCAATGCCGTACAAGGACCAGATCGATGGATACTTGCCGACCCCGAGCCGAGACCCCAGCTACCGACAACGACGACGACGCCAAGCGACCGCACCAGGCCCATCGGCGTCCACTATATTCCGACGCAAAACGACATACTATGTCACGTCCACATTGAGGGCCACTCTCAAATGGACCAGCGACAAACTCAGAGATGGTGTCTCGGGCGGAGCCACTGCAGTCGGGAGCGGCTTCGGGGGCGTCCTTAAATGGGCCAGCGGCAAGCTAGGGGCCATAGCCACGGGTGGAGTTGTGTGTGGTCTTCTACTCGTCGGTGCCAAACTCCTTGCCCAGGGAGCTGTCGGACACGTAGGCGCCCGCATATGTGCGCGGGCCCTGGACTCATCCACTGCCCACTGGTGCCTCCGCTGTTGCCAACCGAGCAGGAAGCCGAAGGACGAGGCCACACACAAAATGCCGTGCACGCTCGCCGACGTACACGACGACCAGCAGGTGCACGCACTCCGACATCCGCTGCTACAGGAACACTACGCCGCAGCTGTTGCCGCCGCAGTCGCCGACGTCACCACCGCCACTACCGCCGCCATCGCTGAAGTCACAGCCGCCGTATCGCGAGCCTCGTCTGTCACACCAAGATCGACCAGCCCGACGCCACGAGACGGCTCCAAGAACGGCACGACATTCGGTAACCTACCGACCAACGAGGATGCCACAGCACACGGCAGCGACACCGAGCCAAGGGAAACGAGGAACGCACCCATGGCAGCCCGTGGTCCATCTTCCGACATGCTGACGCTCGTGGTTCCTCCCCCGACGCGGACACCCAACCACCACGACGGCGAGCACGCTATGCATCACCTGACAGGCCCCAGGCGCCTTCAGGCCCTGGTACGCCTTACACTGCCCTCAAGCCACCGACACGCAACTTACGCAACACCATCCAGCGTGACCCAGCGGTCCCCGAGCCGCCGAAGAGCATACTTAACGCCCTGTACCAAAACGGCTTCGCGCTAGGGAACAGTGGCGTGTCCACTGAGGACATCAAAGACGCTCTACGACTCCACGACCACCCTCGATTCACTCACGACCCAACACTCCAAGTGCTGGGGCCGTGGACGGACATCATGCAGAGGCCACCGAACCGCCTCACTTGGGTGCTGGAAGACTCGGGCGGCAACTCGGGCGAGACAATTTTCCCATACCTCACGTGGGACCTCCGTCAACCCACCACCGACGCGCCCACTGTTTTCTGGCATGGGACCCGCGGCGACCTTGCGGCCCGTCTTGCTGCCTGTGGAGGGCACCTCTTGCCAGGCCCCCGCCGTGAAACGAAGGGTCGAACTGGCACCAACGTTGGCCGCACGTACGTGAGCGTGCACCCTTCGCTGGCCGCGTGGTACGCGATACCGCCCCACCCGCCCTACAGTCTCGAAGACGACACCCTCGCGTGGGGACCCATCGCACTCTGGATGTGCGGGCCACCCAACCACCGCGCGGGGAAAACAGGCACAACTACGTGAAAGGGGAGGCTCACGGAGCGCGCCTCATTTACCCTCGGGTCCTGAGCCTCCTCATCCGCATGGACTGGTGTGCCCCCACAGAAGCTGCTTCCAGGTGCCGTGCCCTTCCACACGCCTATGGCATGGGTGACTGCGCGCACGCCCTCCACATTGCTGGCTACGATCATCCAGATCTCCGTGAGGCGGCTGAAGCTCACGACCAGGAAGCTAGCACCAGGCGCAGATCAACCATCGCGGCAGCATGGCCACCACCGCAGGCGCTATACTCGCCAGAAGCGGCGCGAGCATGGGCCAAACAGCACTACGACACGGAAGCAGCCACCAGGGACGACCCTAATCAGCCTCGACCACGCGTCTCGCTCCACATACTCCAGCTGGACCCGAAACCACTCATCGACCTGGTGTACACGGGCTTGCAAGCTGTCCCCGTGCGGGGGCACCCTGACGCACACGGGTCGCGCCCCAGCGGCTCCAGCCCTGGGGCCGCGTCGGACCCACCACGCACGCACAAGTCAGGCACAGCCTTAGCCCACAGTCCAGACCCCTCATCGACGTCATCTGGAGTCGACGAACGCCGTACGCCATCCCTCATCAGCGCGGCCGCCGCCCTCGCCCGAGGCCGCGCCCGTGCGCGACGATCTGCCTCTCGCTCGTCACGACAGAGCGACGGGAACTCCACCTCCGACAACAGCGGCATCGAGACGTGGGAGCACATTGTGACGGAGGAGGAGCCGACTGCCTACCACGTCCTCGCCTACCACGTGCGTGATGTGCGGTCCCGTGTCAACGCCCCTGGCATCGAGGTCTGGCTCGACCCTGGTGATCACCACGATGGCGCCTACTTACCGTGGGGGACGACAGTCATGGGCTACCGCGTCATTGACCCTACGGTGGACGGGCGTGACGGCTGGGTCATCCTCCATCATGATCACGGCGACACCACTACTAAGCTCTGGGCACCGACCCAAGTCCACGTTAAGGGGGACGACTCCTGGCGCACCGTCATGGTACCAGCGGATATGGGGCCCCAGTGGATCAGGTGCCATGCCGAGGACGCACGCCTCCCCGCCGAGGTAGTCCGCACTACAGGCCAATCCTGGTTTGCTGACGTCTGGCCCTTGTGGGATCGCCCGAGACCCCACCCAGACGACCCAGGCACAAACGAGCATGCGCTACCGCCCTTACCAGGACGCTGGTCTTGCCTACAGTGTCGATTCCAATGCTGCCAATATTGCGCGGCTCGCCGCAACACACAGCTTGGCACCTCGGGCCAACCAACGTGCCCAGACTGCGGCCGCAGCGGACTGCGTACACCTATGGACTGGTCCACGGACTACTCGTGCAACAGTTGGACGTGTGCATACAGCACCAATAAGAGGGACTCTGACACTTGCTGCCTGTCCAGCAGGTGTCCCCACCCTCCCAGGCCACACAACCAGCTCGACGTCCGTGCCACAGGGATGCCGCCGCACATCCTTGCCCGCCAATTCGGCAACGCGCCAGCCCTCCACGACCTCAAGGAACCCCCCCGAGCGCCTTCAGGCCCCGGGGGAGAACCTCCACAACCAGGGCAAGCAGGCTACCAGGGCCAATGGTACCTCCCACCACAGCCGCGGCGTGTCCCCAGGCAGGGATTGCCTGACGGCACAACGCGGCCACCTGGATTCACAGGAACGGGGATGCCCGAAGAACCTTCCCCCGACCAACCGCTTTGGAGGGAAGGCTATGTGCTCTTCAGCCCCCATCAGGCCCTCAAGGAGGAACTCACCTTCAACAAGACGGTCCGCCGACCCTTTTCCCTGGCCATTACCAATATGTACAGGGATCGTGTCACGGTCAAGACCGTTTGCGAGTTGATCGCCGAGCGCACCCACATGACCCGCACCCGCTGGCGAGATGTGGTACTGTACTGGGACGCCGAGGGTGGTCCTGGGCCTCAAGCTCTCGACTACGATATGCGACTCTGTGACGCCATGGTGAGCCGTGCCACGACCGAAGCTGAGCTAAACCACGACCGCAGCAACCGTGGTAGTTTCTGCCTCTACGGACCAGCGCACCAGCGGGCCATCAACATTACGGCGATCTCAGAGCCGCAGAACATCGACTACACGGAGTATGTGCGACGATACTCACCCGTAGGGGAGACCTACCCTGACCACGCCTTCGAGCACGTCTATCGGGGCTGGCAGCGGCCCGACGTGCCCACCATCCTCCCCGACACCCGTCCCCTCTCGAGAGCCGACTGGCAGCGCCACCAACAGCACCAGCAGCGCATCCAGCAGCGGGACCAACGTGACGCAGGACAGCAGGGCACACCACGCTACCGCTCCCCTGCGCGAGTCCCGACAGGCGGTAACACGGCCTACGACGGGGTTGCCGCCTACCACCGTGGTCCCATAGGTGCCATGCCTGCGGCTGCTGGAGCAGCCGCCTCCAGCTACGGCCAAGCCCCCAACGCCAGGGTTCACCCAGCGGCCATCGGCTACTCGCGTGCACCCCTACATGCCCTAAGGGCCACCTCGCCAGTGCCAGGGTCCACGCGCGCCTGGGGCCTCTACTCAGGCCGACATGAGGGCCCCTCCAGCAACCAGCCTGCAGTGATAACCCCTGCGGCTTCAGCCCAGGGGGCTGCAACAAACCGTGGCAGGGCTGGGCGCCCCGAAGGATGGCGCGATGCGAACGTGCGCGCTTGGCAACCGCGCCAGCACACGCCCCCGCCAAATGTAGCTGCAGCACTGCGCCCTGCCCAGGCCAAACCTGCCCCACCTGTGCGGGAGAGGCAGCCGCTCACCCCGCTCGTCCTCACGCGCATCCAGGCGCATCGCAGCGCCTCCCCGAGGCACAGCGAGGGAAGCGCCCACCACGTCAGCCCCCGCCCAGACGCGGCCGACCCCGACCAGGCCACAGCCACGGCGGAAGGCGGCACAAGCGCCTCTCGCCAGCCCAGCCCATCACCCTGCGCGGCGCCGATCCGATCCCCGAGCAGGGCGGATTCTGAGCGCGCTAATGCCCAGGCGACTTCGCCACGCGACCGTCACACGGGCGGGCGCGTCCCGCGCAGCAGGACCTGCAGCCGCCACAGTTCACGCAAGGCCCCAGGGAGCTCCACGAGCTCGCCGCCTCGCGAGACTCAGGCCGATGCCCGACCCCCCGAAGTGGTGCCACGCTTCGGAGCCAGCGTCATCGACCCTAGCCAGGTCGACCTCGAGCCGACGCCGTCCACGGACCACGAGCCGCAGCTGCCCACCCGCGTGATCGTCCCCATCGACGAGGCGCCAACCTTCGACCCGTTCAAGAACAAGTACCGTGTCAAGAACCTTGTGGCGGGTTTTGGCGGGGGCTCACCGCTCTCACCTCAGAGTCGGGGCGGTGCCCCCGCCACCTCGGCTGCTGCCGCGGCAGCTGCGGCCCCGCGGGGAATCAGCCCTGTCCGCAACGTGGGCCTCACGGCAGCGGGCATGGACGAGGCCCAGCGTCAGGCCTCCGATCGTGCTGCTGGAGCCGTTCCACCAGATGCTGCTCATCAAGACACTGACGGGGCGGGCGTGTCACCGCAGGAGGGACCAGCGGTGGCGCGTGCGCAGTACATGCGCGTGCGTTGTGCCGCCGCCGCGCCTGGCCGCCGCCGCTGTCTCGTTTTTGTCTTTGTGTTCGGCAGGATGGATCGAGGAGTCGCCTCCCTCTCCCACGGCTGCCGTCTCACTTCTCCTCCCCTCGCCCCCTATAGTACTGGAGTGAGGAGGAATTTTCGTGACATTTTTACTAATATTTATGAACCCCCCCTGGCGCAGTGCCGACCGTGTCCCTCCTATATGGTTGGCCTGACGGCGGCTTCAGCCCCGATCAAGCTAGCCCATAGTAACGCCATGAGCTCCTACTGTGGCCAAGCCTCCTACTGGGGCGAGGGTCAAGCTGACCTTCACCGCGCGGGGCGCGCAAACCCCAGTTCCACCGATGGAGACGGGCCAGGTCGCTCCATACACCTCGTCAGCCTTAACATCACCAGTCTCTCAGCGAACTGGCCAACCATCACCGCCCTTGGTGTCGACCACAACGCCGCTGTCATAGCACTGCAGGAGACCCGACATGCCAAGCCGACTAGGCAAGCCATCGCTACCAGTGCTGCCAATCCTCTCCACGGTGGATACCACGCCAGTCTTGGGCCTGACCTTGATCTGGCGCGAGCCCAGCGCAGAGCTGCCCACGGCGGCACTGATCACACCGTTGTGGGCAACACTGGCGCCTCGGGAGGGGTCGCCATTCTCTCTAAGGATGCCATCGTCGACTCCACTGTCGACGACAATGCGCCCTGTATCGCCGCCCTCAAGGCCAAGAAAAGATGGCATGAGGTCTTTCTCCCACTCTGCACTCAACACCGCCGTAGGCGGCGACGAAATAATCATGGGCCCGCGGGGATCTACATAGCGAGCCTTTACGGGATTGCTGGAGGAGACAGCACAGCTCTCTTTCGGCTCGCTGACTGTGCCGCCGCTAGGGTCGGCTCAGCACCCTACTTCATCTGCATGGACGCCAACACGAACATTGACGACAATCCACACCTTCTGCACATGTTGCAGCACGGATGGTCCAACGTCGCTGAGGGCACACCAGACCACACCATGCACACCTATGGCAATATCCCTGATTGGGACCGCGTCACCAAGTGCCCCCGCACTTCGCGCATCGATTATATCATTGCCAACCAGGCGGCGCGATCCCTTGTCACCGACTTCTGCTACCTTCGCGACTTGCCTGCGAAGTCTCACGTTGGCCTGCAGGTCACGCTTGACCTCAGTCGCCTCGACCATACGGCCCGACGTCTTCTTGCCCCTACGCCCTACCCGCCCGACGATGGAGTTCATGAGGGGCACGAGCTGCAAGCACTTGGGACCCTCATCGCTGGGCGGTACCAGGACCGCATGGAGCAGGCCGACGCACGAGACGACGTGGAGCGCATGTTCACCCTGGCTAACGAGGCCAGTCATGAGTACCATCTCACCCGTCTACGCGATCTGCCACCTCCACCGCCCCACCAACCAAAAAAGAAGCCCCCCACCATGCACGGGCTCACGCCTACGTTCGAGGATCGACCAGTTGTCCCCCGCGCGTTCCCCACCTACGGAGCTTCCACGATTCACATGAACCGACTGCGCAAGCTCCATCGGCAACTCTGCGAGCTCCGTTTCATCGGACAGCACCACCATCTTGATTGCCGTGCTATTCCGCCGTACCTCGCGCAGCGCATCGACTGCACGTGGGCCGCGGCCCGCCTCTTATGCCACAAGCTGCGCCCCACGGTTCTCCTGGAATTCCCCGAGGCCTGGGCCCCAGACGAGCCAGTGCCGCACGGGGAGCACCTTGACGTTTTGATCCAACATCTCGACTTAGAGCTGGCGCGACGCGCGAACCGTGCCAAGGCGGAACGCATCAGGATATGGGCCGAGGGCGTCCGTGAGCCAAGCGGGCGAAAGGCGGCCATATACGCACGAGCTGCTGATAGCTCGCCCACGGCGTATCTCCGCACGCCTACCACTCCTGACGATACGCAACTCCACTGCGACACCAACGCCTTCAAACCTGACGAAGCTTGCACGGACGACAGCGAAGCTGACACCGAAGCTGGCGGCTTCAGCCCCGGCGACGGTAGCTCGCCCGACACGGACAGCGACGAAGACCACACCCGTGAACCACCACCTGCGCAAGTCCCCGACATCCTCCCTGCCAACGCCATTGTTGCTAACATCAAGGACATGCTGAAGCTCATGGTCGACACCTGGGAGCCCATCTTGGGCAGGTACCGCGCACGTGCGGGACATGATGCCGAAGCCATGCCGACGTGGGCCGACTTCTACGACGAGTACCGACAGGAGCTGCCTACGCCATCACCAGCTACCCCTTTCCACCTCACCGACGACCAACTCATCCACTTCATTCGCACCCGTTCACCGAGACGCGCGGGGGGTCTGGACGGTTGGACTACTAAGGAGGCAAAGGAGCTTCCCGACGACATTCTTCGCCTCTTCGCCAGCGTTCTACGAGCTATGCAACGCACTGGCACCATCCCAGAACCCCTCCTCCACGTCCCAAACCCGTGCCTCCGAAAAGGCCGAGGCGAACTCCCAACGGACCAACGACTTCTCTCGGTGCTTTCCGTTTGGATGTACGCGTGGGAAGCACCAGCTTACCGCAGCCTCACGGACTGGCGGAAAGGATGGACCCACGCCACGAGTTTTGGCGCT
The DNA here is from genome assembly GCA_963575745.1 of Prorocentrum cordatum. NCBI lineage: Eukaryota > Dinophyceae > Prorocentrales > Prorocentraceae > Prorocentrum > Prorocentrum cordatum. The sequence continues at coordinate 192,492 of CAUYUJ010014594.1, forward strand.
GTCCCCAAAGCTACCATTGGGGACGTCAGCACTTCTCTCGCCCTTCGCATCGAACACGCCAGAGCCCTTCTCCTTCCCTTGGCTGGAGCTGCCCTGGACCGACAGAAGTGTTTCGACTATCTCATCACGGACATATGCCTTAACCTTGCGCTTCACGCGGGGTGTCCCCAAGACATCGTTACGGTCCGCAGAAACTTCTACAGGCGCCACAAACGTTACATCCGCATGAACGGTGCGTACTCTAAGGAACTGGCCAGGACAAACGGTCACCTCCAGGGAAGCTCTTGGTCCCTGGACGACATTAAGCTGCTCATGTGCGTCTGGACCAAGAGACAGCATCGTTACGTGCCGCGGTCACTCAGCACTACTTTTGTTGACGACAGCAACTCCACTACCCACACCGCGCCCGAGTTGCAGAAATCTCTTGATGAAACCGCCAAGTTTGATCGATTTTCTGGTCAACGCATTCATCCTGGAAAAGTGGCGGGGTGGGCGCTTACTGACGAGCTTCACACCGCCGTTACCCAGCTCACCTTGGCGGAACGGCCCTTACGCGTGGTCGACTCCTTCAAGCTCGTCGGAAGTTACATCAACGCCGAGGCAGCGCCGGCTCCAGCCGCGCTCAACCTCACGGCCACCGCTGACGCCCGTGTTCGCAGGGCGACTAGTCGCCTGCCGCGTATTGGCAAGCTCCCATCTCCGATGCGTATTAAGGCGCGGCACGCCCGCTCCCTTGCTGCCAGCGTCTGTACCACGGGCACTGACATCCAAGCCCCATCAGGCCCCGTCAAAACTGCCTACAACCATGCCCTTAAGGCGGCTATCCGCCCCAAGGGAAACAGGTGGGTCGAGTTTTGGACTCTCATGGCCGTGTGCGTCCCAGGGCACGCCCTGGAGATTGACGCCATTATGCAGCGTGAAGTCTTCCTGTGCCTGCGGCGACAGGTCAACCGCGACGCCACCCTTTGCGGCCTCGTCAGGGATCTCCAACACCATGTACAGACCCTTTTTGGCGGAGGACCTGTTGGACGACTTGTCCAGACGCTTCAGCAGCTCCGTTGGACTTGGCCTACATTTGGCACCATGTACGACGACTGGGGCTGTCAGATCAGTTGGCTGAACCTTCCCCAAAACGCCTTCCTTCACATGCTGCGCGCCTCGCAACGCAGAGCCTTTCTCAGAAAAATCAAGCCACGGCGTCATGACCTTGGTCACCTTGCTTCGGTCAGACAGGGCCTCGACCTTTTCGCCAGCACGTGGCTCGCCCGCACCAAAGGAGCTGCCAAATGCAACGCATGGCAGCTGGCGCTCCTCTTAAACTACCTGTCGGGCGGGGACCACACCCAACAGCGACGTTCTCGATCAAATACGTCCGCTGATCCCAGCCCTATTTGCCGTTACTGTGATGAGGAAGAGGAAACTCAGGAGCACACTGTGCGTGACTGCAAGTGCTGGGCCCGTGAAAGAGTCCCTCTCACCACCCTCATCAGTGACGAGCAGTGGGCCCGTCTTCCTCCGCACACAAGACATTGCGGGCTCTTCGATGAGGACCCAGCCCTCCTAGATCTGCAAGCCGACCTCGCGAGGGACCCGCTACCTCAACCCATACCGCGGCCCCCGCCTGAGGGAGATCCTGCGGCTTCAGCCCAGGACTCCTACACCACTTACTTTGACCACGACACTGGTTGGACATGGGTCTACGCTGCCACGGACGGTGCATGCACCAACCAAGCCATCCCTTTGCTTGCAAGAGCGGGCTACGGCGTCTACTACGGCATCGACCACCGCATGAACTACAGTGCGCGCGTTCACGGCATCACGCAGAACGCACAGCTTGCGGAGACCCTCGCCATTGTCCACCTCACGGCATGTGCTGAACGGCCCGTACACGTCTTCGTGGACAACCAGGCGGTGGTCGACGGCTTCCAAAGGATCATCGACGGACACTCACCTCCGCAGGGCACGCACGTGGAGTTCTGGGAAAAGGTCCACCGATGTGTCATGGCCAAGCCAAACATGTTCCGCGTAGAGAAAGTCGCTAGCCACCAGGGCGACACGGGCATCGACCTCGGGCTCATCGGGCCCATCGCGGAGGAGTTCAATCGTCAGGCTGACGCCCTCGCCACAGCGGCGGCACGTACTCATAACCTCCCAGACGACATCGTTGAAGCTGCCAAAGCACGACACCGCCAAGCGACCGTGCTCCATGGAGTCGCCGTTGCCATCTACGAGCGGAGACATCGTACTCTTCCTCTCCCACACCGCAGGGCTGGGTTCACTGCTGCAGAACTAAACAAAATGGAACCAAATCCCCTGCTGTCTGACCAGGCTCCACCCGCGGCTGGACCAGACATCCCACAAAACCCCGACGAGCTCTGGGCCGAGGCCCAACGGGGGTTATTCGACGAACAGGAGGACGACCCGTTCGGCTTTGGTGGAGGTTTGGACTTCCTGGGCGACGAGTCAGCCAGCGCCAACCCTGCCCCGGCGGGCACCCGCACGGCGCCCCCGACTCCGCCATTGAGGGCGTCAGCCCACCCACATGACAACGCCGTTCCTTCTCAAGACGCTGATGAGCAGGACGATGACCTTTTCAGCCTCGGTGGGGGATCGGACGCTTTGGACGACGGACCAGCCAACGAAAACCCCGCCCCGTCGGGAAACCTCGCAAACCCTACTGCGACGCCGTCCCCAAGAGCGTTAACGCCCACATACGATGATATCGGTCACCGCCAGGACGCCGACCACGACCCGAGTGCCCCCCGAGGATTGGGTGGCATTGAGGACGCACCGCCGACACCACACGCTGCCGACCATGCCGCCCCACCGAGTCACCAACCCTCTACGCGACCGACCTCAGCGGCCTTGCACGGCATCACGACTGGCCCCACCGCGCATACCATTTCACCTCCCCATCGTCAGCGACCCGCGGGGGCGGCTTCAGCCCCCCCGCAGGGTACTAAACCAGACAGGCCCTCGTGCCCCACCCACGCTTCCTCCGTTGCTGAGCGAGAGGAAGCGGCTCCCCTGACCTCTCGGGGCGCGGCCCTAGCGGCTCCAGCCCTGGGGTCGCGCCGGCCCCTCCAGTCACCTTTTAACGGTGACGGACGTCAGCGTTCAGGGTCCCGCACGCCGCTAGCCCACCTGGACAGGCGTACCGAGGACCTCGCCTCTGTCTCGAGATCCTCGGCGGATGTCACTGAGCAGCCACCTCTCACCGACCGTGAAACCGAGCTGTCACAGGCTATGGCTGCCCTTCAGCAGAAGTGCTTAGCTCTCGCCGCGGACCTCGCCGCTGCCCAAGCTCGTCAAGGTCCTCTACTCCAGCGCCTCCACAGCGCTGGGCGAGCCTTCGCCGAGCTGCTCACCACCTCGCCCGATGGTGTCGTGCCGTCACTCAACATCCAAGCTATGTTGTCATCGTTCCGCGGCGCTCCACCTGGTGCCCCGCGCTGATCTCCTCCTTTCTGCCTGCCCGTGTGTACGTGTGGCTCCGCGTCCACGGTGTCAGGGCGTGGGGGCGGGGGGTGCCCCGTCACTGCGCGCCGCTTAGCGGCCAAGCGCCCAACTGGCGGTCCGCCAAGCCGCCTAGCCACGTGCCAGCACGTCGCCTTTCTTGTTGGGGCCTTTTACCTCACGCGGTCTGTCAGGTGAGATCTTCATCGTCTGTCCGCCGTCTGTAGCGTCAGTCGCACTGCGCCGGGGGAGGGGGTTTTGTAGCCCGCCCTCGTATCTTAAGGCTGCACCGCCGCAAATAGTGCTTGCGAGTTGTCGCACCGCAGTGCGCCTCGCGGACGGACCCTGGTCCGCCTACTTGTCCGATCTCTCTCTCTCTCTCTCTTTCTCTCTCTCTCTCTCTCTCTCTCCTCTCTCTCTCTCTCTCTCTCTCTCTCTCTCTCTCTCTCTCTCTCTCTCTCTCTCTCTCTCTCTCTCTCTCTCTCTCTCTCTCTCTCCCTCTCTCTCTCTCTCTCTCTCTCTCTCTCTCTCTATATATATAGCTACTTCCACTGCCCAGGTGCCAGGGCGATGTATTTTCATATGGGGACAAGCGCGGGGCGGCGAGGCCACGGCAACCGGAGGCTATACACAGCAAGCTGATCCCCGGCGAGAGCCGCACGCTTTCAAAGATACTGAAAGGAGCCGCCTGAGACATTGTGCGAAAGAGAGAGAGACAGAAAAAGAAAAAAAAAAAAACAAAAAAAAAAAAAAAAAAAAAAGAGAGAGAGAGAGAGAGAGAGGAGAGAGAGAGAGAGAGAGAGAGAGAGAGAGAGAGAGAGAGAGAGAGAGAGAGAGAGGAGAGAGAGAGAGAGAGAGAGAGAGAGAGAGAGAGAGAGAGCAAGGGAGGAGAGGGAGGGGAGGCTTGAGCGAGATGGCCACAGATGTCCATCAAGTGCGGCAACTTCGCCGTGGGACGCAGCATACGCTTGTTAAAAGGATCGGCTACTTTCACTCCCCAGGTGCCAGGGCGATGCATTTTCACATGGGGGCGAGCGCGGGACGGCGAGGCCACGGCAACCGGAGGCTAGACACAGTAAGCTGATCCCCGGCGAGAGCCGCACGCTTTCAAAGATACTGAAAAGAGCCACCCGAACCCCGCAGAGCAGTCCTGGCCACGAAGCGTGGCCGAAAACGAACTACGCACGCATACAGAACTGAGACAAGCCTTGCAAACCAAAAACTTTGTTTTGACAACATCAGAGCGTGAGCGGCGCCAACTGACTTGGAGGGCAGCATTCATCATCCATTCTTCTTTGAGTGCATTGGCAGAGTGAACGAGAGCACGAGCGGCGGCGCGGGCGAACTGAGGCGAGCACGCCGCGGCCAGCTCGGCGCGGCGGGCCGGCGCTCCTTCATCCCGACCTTGGAGGATGAGGCGAGGTAGGCCGGTCGAGGAGCAAAGGCCGCCTTTGCCAGAACAAGACCTACACATGCTGGGAAAGACGCCGGCGTTCCAGCAGGCGACAGAGGTAGGCTTCTTAAAAGGCGTGCCGAACTGACACATGTCCATCTTGAGGACAGCGCACGATGGGTGAGAGAGTAACCTGACCATCTCAGGAGCACGCCAAAGGAGCGACCCGCGAGGATTTTCCAAGAAGCCAGGGCAGCCGATCTGGATACAAAGCCGGATGAGCCGGCTTGAAAAAAGGAGTGACCGATTGCCGAGGAGGAGCCGGTGCAAACGGGCGCCCTCTAAGCCTCGCTTGCCCATGGGATGCTGCATCGAGCGCAACGGATCCCTCAGCGCCTGCGACCACGACGCACACGGAGTGCCCAGCCACAGGCCGGCGACGGCCTTGCTGAGCAACCAGCCGCGCACCACCGACTCGAAGGTGGAGCCGAGGTGGTCCTCGACGGCTCCCTGGGCGATGTCCAAGTCCAGGCAGCCGTAGCCCATATCACGGACACGCTGGGAGATGCGGCCGCAGCCGGCGAACAGCTCCAGGAACAGCCAGCTCTTCCACTTGTCGGCAGCCGCGCGGGCGCGACGGCATCGCCGCTGCAGATGCCGCCTCACGGCCGCCGGCGACGCAGTCAGCGCAGCCGGGCGCGCTTGGCGGCGGGCACGCCGGGGCCTGCCAGAAGGCGCCGGCGGAGCGCCTCCGGCACCGCGTGCATCACCAGCGGCAGCGCCGGCCCGCCCCGCAGCGCATCGAGGAAGTTCTGCTCCACGACCTCCCCGAACAGCAGCACATCGGGGTCCACCTTGGCGGCCTCCCGGAGGAGGCGGGTCTCCTTGCCGCAACGGCGAAGAGAGGCCAGGGTGGCCCAGCGGCCGCGGCGCATGACCTGCTCCGCCGCCCTCGCACCCGACAGCAGGCCCTCGCTGGCCCCCCCGTGGCGGAGGGAATAGAGATGGGGCTGCAGGTGCATCAGACCCAGGGCGTGGCACGCATCCACGAAGAGCCGAGCAACCGACGTAGGCTGGAAATCCCAAGAAGGGGGCCGCCCTCCGCCGCAATCCTCGGCGCCTCCAGAGCGGGCACGAGCCAGGGGGCCTGGTCCAGGAGCACGCTCTCGTCCCACAGGTTTGTCTTCCCGGGCAGCTGGAGGTCCGAGTCGCGCAGCAGCAGGCCCCACGGGGTCGGAGCCTGGCACAGGTGAGCCAACGGCGGCACGAGGTGCCGCCCCGCCAGCCGGACCGCCTCCTGCGGGCGGAGGTAGGCCGCGAACGAGACCATGACGAACAGGCCCATGCGCTGCTGGCCCCACGCGGCCAGCGCCCCTGCGATGGCGAAGGCAGCCCGGCGAGGCAGCGGCAGGCGCATCCTGGTAGGCACCCGGCGGCGCCAGCCCGCCAGGCAGCGGGTCGCCCGCGGCAGAGCCTGCGCGGTCCTCTTGTACAGCGCCGGCGTGTAGTGGGCCAGCGCCGCCAGCAGCACCGAGCCCTCGTTCGGGGCGCGGCCCTCGAAGTACACGGAGCTCAGGCACGTGACCAGCGCCAGGTCCATCGCGGCCTCGCTCGCCCAGTCGATCGCCATCACGAGGCAGAACTGGAGGAAGGCCCGGAGGTACACCTGGTGGAGGCGCTCCGTGCCCCGCCTCACCGCCGTCCGCTCCAGCACCGACAAGCCGCCGGAGGGCCCCCGCGTCGCCGCCACCTGGCGGGCAGCGGCGGCCCGGCCCGGCGCTGGCGGTCCGCCTGTCGCCGGGTGGTCGCAGCGCTCGGCATCGGACCCCGGCGTCGGCACACACGGCGAAGCGGTCGCGGGGCGACGGTAGGGTCCTGTAAACCAGCCAAGACGGCCACGAGACAGGGAGTCGGCAGGGTTGAACTCGCTGCAAGTCCAGCGGATGTGCATCGCACAGTTGGAACACAAGGCCATGCAACAAAGTTTACGAAGAGTACGACGCAGATGAATAGACGCGGCCCTTCCTTTACAGCACCCCAGGGCCAACGGCATGTTGTCGACGAACAATAAGATGTGCTTCCCGAAGGCGGCCCTGGACCTCAAGATGTGCTTGGTACCCGAGATACACGCGTCTCCCTCTAAGGCTAAGAAGTTGTCGGGCACGATGACCCTCGTGGCGATAACCGGAACCCAGCGAGCCCCGTCGAAGAACTCCCGGGGGACCTCCATGAACTCCCGAGGGCGCACCCTGATGAAGGACTCGAGCCCCGCGAAGTCCAGGCCGCGCAGTCCCGTAGGCAGCGGAGCTGTACCAGATGTGGAGGAAGGCAGAGGCTGAGGCTGGAGGACTCTTTCACGCGCCTTCTCGGCCCCGCGCACACGATACCGCCAACGCTCGCACTGGCGGCCATGCTGCACCGCAACACTCGGCTTCACAGACCGCACGGCCACGCCGACTCCGAACTCGGAGGCGTCACTCACTCCGACGATGTCGTGCCACGGGCTGCTCAGATCCTTCTGGGGGAGGGGCAGCAGCGATCGCACCAGCCAGAGCTCTTCACGAACAGAGCCCCACATCCGAGAAGTCGTGGGAAGGCCGGCGGCCATGCACGGGTACACGGCGCTCAGCACACATAACAACTCACGACGTATAAGACAGGCCCATGTGATGTGGCCGACCAGCAGCTCCAGCATCTTGCTCGAGCAGCAGCCCCGACGCAGCACGGTGTCGAGCGCCGCCCGCAGCCGCCACAAGTTGCGGCGCTTGACCGAGAGCCAGCGGCCCTGACGGAGCTCCAGCCCCACCAGCACGGCGTCCGTGGTGGCGTCCGTCTCCTCGTGGACGGCCAGGCCCCAGCTCCGGAGGACGGCGGACACGTCGTCGCGGCGGCGCGTGACCAGCGACTGGTCGTGGCCGAAGACGTAAAAGTTGTCCACGTAGCCAGCGGCGGCGGTGGCGATGGGGGTGAGCAAGGGCACGCTCGCCCGGCCGTCCCCCACGATCTGGGAGTCCGAAAAGCCCGCCACCGAGACCGCCCGCATGGTCACGGCCTGGCAGAAGTGCATCGCCCACGACCACTCCATGGGCAGTATGGTGAATCCAAATAACCTTCCTAAACCATCACTCAGATAGGTTGTTTGCACGGTTTTCGCAAGACTCCGATGTAAGACCTTCCTAACACGTTAACGTTCCTCAGAAGGATGTTTTGGAAGGTTGTTGCAGGATGCATCATGGAAACATTCCTCAAACCTGTCTCCAGAAGGTAGTTTGAAAAGGTTGGTGGGTGATTCCTCCTGGAAACTTCCTACGATAAGGTTATTGGAAGGTTTTTTAAATCCTACAAACCTTCCTAAAACCTTGCAAAAACTCCGGGAGATGTTTGAAGGTTCTTGTAAGATTCCTTCTGAAAACCTCCATGCAAACTTCCGGAGGGTTTCTCCTAAACACCCCCCAAAAACCTTCCTCAGGAAGGTTTGTTGGAAGGTTTTGAAAACAACTCCTCGGGAAGGTAATGTAAGGCTTTTGGGGGATTCCTCCTGAAAGCCTTCCTAAAACCTTCCTCCAAAAGGTGTGTTGGAAGGTTGTTGGAATATTCCTATTAAAAACCTTCCTGCCTTCCTCTTGGAAAATGCTCAGAGGATTCCTCCTGAAAACCTTCCTGAACACCTTTCGCCGGAAGGTAGCTTTGGAAGGTTGGAGGATTCCTCCAAAAAACCTTTCTAAAACCTTCCTCAGGAAGGTTTTGGGGGGAAGGTGTTTGGAATCAGAAATCCTTCATCGGGCAGGTTAATTGGAAGGTGTTTGGGCGAATCCTCTAATAGACCCTCCTAAAACCTTGCTCACGAAGGTTTGTTGTAAGGCTGTTGGAGGATTCCTCCTGAAAGACTTCCTAAAACCTTCCTCGGGGAGGTAGTTTGGACGGTTTGGGGAGGATTCCTCCTAAACACCTTCTTACACGAAAGTCTTTGGAAGGTTTCTGGAATCCTAAAACCCTTCCTAAAACCTTCCTCCGGAAGGTTTCAGGAGGGGGTGGCCGAACTGCCGCACCCAACTGGTTGAGTTGGTGGAAGCTGAAGGTCGGTAGGTAGATGTGGAGAGTCGGATGCTGCAGGCTGAGGGGCTGCGCGTTGAGCTGGTGAAAGCTGGAAGTCGATAGATGAAGCTGGAAGGGGGACACCGGGATACTCGAGATTGGTAGCTGGAGGTGGAAGCTAGATGGCGGAAACTTGGATCTGAAAGTCGGAGAGTTGAGCAAATTGTGGAGGCTAGAGTCAGGTCGGAAGCTGGAAGCTGAAAGTCGGACAGGTGGGGTTAGAGGTCAAATGAATGAAGTCGGAAGGTGGATGTGAGCAATTGGAAGTCAATAGCTGCTGGTTTATGTGGGAAATGTGTTACTGCGGTACGGGTGGGGTCGGAGCTCTGGACGTTGAGGTTGATAGCTGGAGCATGAGGTGGTGGGAGGCGGAGGTCGATAGTTGGAGTTGGACGGTGTGGGTCGGATGGTGGTAGCTGGGTGAAGTGGATTGTAAAAGTTTGATGCTGCTGGAATCTGGAACTCAGAGTCTTAAAGGCAGGTCGATAATTGGAGGTGAACGCTCAGGGTCGGATGGTGGGGACTGGAGGTCGTGAGGTGGAGGTGTATTGTGAATGTGTGATACTGCTGGAAGCTGGAGGTTGGAGCGTTTTAGGTTGGGCGCAATAGTTGTAGCTAAAAGTAATGAAAGTGGAGGTCGATGGGTGGAGGTCGAAATTGGATGTCGGAGTTGGGAACTGGAGTCGAGGGGGCAAAAATCTGTCTTGAAGCTGGCAAAGCTGCTGTATCGGCGAGTGGTGAAACACAAGAGGGGCGGGTGAAATCTGTGGTGAAGTCCTGTCCTGGGCCGCCCCTGATGGCAATAGCTCCTTTAGGAAAGACGCCCCCGAGTAGTTGAAACGTGTTTCGTCAGTTGACCGCGGGTCGTGGCCAAGGTGGTGGGAGGGGTGAGGGAGCGGCAGATCTGGCGTTTGCGATTGGCCCCGAGATGTCCGTAATTGAATCGTGCTGTCGGCGTAGGAGTCGCGGTGGCTGCAGCCGCGAAATGCCTGACGTAACAAAAGTGATGTGTGATGTATACAATTACCACACATACAAATTCATGGCGTAGAAATGAACCAGTTTGGCTGTGCACAAGGGTAGCTTTGCCCAAACTGATGTCCATCATAACGGTTCCAAAATTGAAAGATAGGCCGGCACAGTGGTGTTCGGCCGCGGATCCTTTTGCCGTGCCCTTCATGCCAGTAGAAGTGCGATGTAAGAGGTCGTTGCATTTCTTGCTGCGCCCTTTGAATGTTCGATGGTTCTGAAGATCTTCCCAGGTTTCCCACGACCCAAAAATTGAGGTCCAACGCATTGATCGTCGTGGATACTTTCACGACAATTTGCCCATCGACTTTTACGATGAAGAGCAAGTCGTCCGTCACTTTACTCGACGTGTATTGGATGTCCATCTCTCCGTTCAGTAAGCACTCTGATACAAAGCAAGAGTTCCGTACAGCACGCAAAGTCGGGTGCTTGTCCTGAGTAATTCGTAGTTTCGTATCGACGTGTTGACTCCAGAATTTCAGACTATTGCCCTCGTCCTGAACCCTAACGAAAAACATGTCGCGGAACTCTCCCTTGAAACAGATGTCCGAGGCGATTGGGGCGCTAATCTCACGATGTTGCTCCGAAATCCATTCCGAAGCAGCGTCGCTGGAAGCGAAGCCGACCAACTTACCAATAACTGCAATGAGGTCCCTGTCTGAACCTCCTGTCATACTTCCACCAACGTTTGTGTGTGTTACCTGGCGTGCGTATACACAATGCTTTAACTTGTCGTGCAGAGTTCTGTAGCTTTCTTTCTACCCTTGAGGGAGGTGTCCGAGGTACCCGCAGCTGATTATACAGATGGTGGCTGTGAGCATTGCGACTCCAAAAGTTCCAGTCGAGCTTTCATGTGGTCGACCTCAGTTCTGACAGGTCCAGCGGCTTTGTGCAGGTCTTGACGAGGAACCCCGACGTCTTTGATCAAAGCGATGCTACCTTGGACCAGGGCGAGCTCGGTCTTAATCAGCTTGCCGATCTGGTCTAAGATCGGGGGTGAACCGATTGACTCGTTCAAGTCCGTGTCGAAGCGTTTCTGGCGACGTTTGGTGGTGTCGTCATCGTCCATTGCGTTCAACACGCTCTTTGCAGGGCTGCGGGTTCTTTCGACTTTTGCCCAAGGCGATCTGATGTTGTAAGCCTCTGGCATGCCGATGCAGATTTTTTAATGCAGGTATGTAATAAATTAACACTGAAATGAAGTCTGCGGAGTAGTGAAATGGGATGGCTGGCTTTGGATGCTCAGGTTGAGCACGGGGCATTGGAAAGGGAAGGGGAGAGGAGGGCAAGCGAGAATAACGGCTGAGGAAATGAAGGGAATGCATTGAGAGTGGGAGGGGAAGGGAGATGGGGGGAGGGAGGGAGAGTCCGTAACCTTTGAGCATTAAGTTCTTGGTCCCAATCTAGAGACTGGCGAAACCCCTTGAATGTCAGGACAGCAAATCACCTGAAGACAAAGTCGTTATCCGTACGGATCCAAACTCTTGCGGGCCCCAGGACACCCGTGTGGGGTGTAATAACTACGACCGGGCACGAGCGAATTGAACCCGCGCTGGTAAACCCTTACTGGTGCAAACCAATAAATGGTATGGATAGTCAGGGCTCGGAATTCGTCATGGAGAGTGGGAGGAGGTGGACGACAAGGAGGTCCAATCCCGCAATCCCCGCCAGCGGAAAAGCAGTGATCTTCTGGCCGACGGGTAATTCTCGGGAGGTGCCCCCTTCGATCGACCGTAAAACACGATCTCGCTTGGCACTGGTAGGGCCCTGGTAGGGTCCAGGCAGGTTTCGCAGCTGAGAACACTGCCGACGCTTAGGCGAGAGCACAATTCCGATCTGTGAGCGAGGTCTCCACCTAATGCCTCACCCGAGATAGCCCCAAGCGGACCCAGACATCCCAAGATAGATAGCAGATCATGGCTCTAGATGGCCTCCAACATGTCTCCAAGAGTCCCCAAGACCGTCCCAAGACGGCTCCAAGTGAGCCACGGAGCTCCCCAAGGACGCCCCCTCGAGGCCAAAATCTGCCGAAGACATTAGGACATCAATGCTGTTTGCATTATCGTAGTTTCGCTTCCGATGGGTTTCTGATTTGTCGAGATAGCCCCCAAGAGATCCCCAAGAGGAGCTCTCGAGGCCCCCAAGACGGCCCGAAGAGCTCCTACAAGGCTCCCAAGAGCGCTCCAAGAAGGCCCCGAGAGGCAAATTATCGGTCTCAAAGGGGTGACCCGAATTGAAGCCGCCCTCTTCTTTCCGCCGTTTGCCCAAGATCGCCCCAAGAAGACTTCAAGATCGCCCCAGAGAGCCTCAAGACCGTCCAAAGGAGCCTAGGATTCGGTGTTTCGCGGATCCTTCGTAAAAGCTGGTCCATTGCATGTGTCTCCACCTCACTGATCAGGGCAACTCGCCTGGCGATTGCTTCTGGATGCGCTGGTGGGGATACGTGAGAAACGTCAACGCTTTGGCCAAGACTTTCACGTGAGAAGCCTCCCGCCACTTCATTCAGTCATCCACAGCACAATCCCAACTCAACAACTTGAACCGTCTTGATTATGCCGCGATCTGGTAAATGTACCGCAGCAAGCCCATGACATTTTTGAGGCACGCTGCACCAGCTCGTTGACGACGCACGCGCCCCCTAGCTACCGCAAAGAAAGACGGAAGGATGGAGACGGTGTGGTGCAGAGAAGGGGAGCAAGTGAGGTCATATTCTGGAATCGATCCCAACCCCTCTTCGATGGATTTCCCTGTTTCGATCATGCGATTGGGAGCAACACAGTTGGTTGAGATGTGTAAAACCTCAAGCGACTGATTGAACTTTAGTGCCGTGGACAAGTGCCAGACATACATATATATACATACATACATACATACATACATACATACATACATACATACATACATACATACATACATACATACATACATACATACATACATACATACATACACACATACACACACATACATACATACATACATACATACATACATACATACATACATACATACATACATACATACATACATACATACATACATATAGATGTGTTTGTCTGCATGTACGCATGCAAATGCAAGTAACGCGTGCATACCCGGTCTCACACGAATCGAGCGGGGGGATGTAAGCACGCACGTTGGGAATATGATACGGAAGATGATACGCTCAAAATGGGGCGTGCCAAACCGCTTAGCAGTCGATGTGTCTGCGAATGAGATATGCAACGATGTCGAACAAATCGGACTGAGCACAATGTGTTAGCGGATACTGTAAACAAGTGTGTTGGACGAACATCCCTAAAGCAGGTGGCCAACAAGTTGGCTTGCGATAAGTAGGGACGGGTCGATAGCAAAACATGGTTTGGCACGTAGGTTTGGCAAACGCACCACCAAACATCATGCATGCATATAAAGAAGCATGTGAACAACAAGGCTTGACTCGTAAAAATATGCAAACTCACTGGAAATCCACTGTCCCCTTGAAGACGGTGCCGTCGCGATCTGCGTGAGGTGTACGTATGATTTCCATACCTATGATGACCTCCCATGTGCAGTGGACTGAACAATCCGAAGACGCGCGCATGTCGAGTGAGGAGCGCCCGAGCGGACTTACTCTTTCCCTGCACGTGCGTGCGGGGTCTCGGCCCAGAGGCGGGTGCGCTGTGCGGGCGCGCTGCGCGAGCGCGCTTTTAGGGCACAATGCGAACTCTTATCTGCAATTGCGGGGAATACGTATATACACGCACATACATACATGGGTGTATGAGCAAGCATAAACATACACATGTACATGTGAATATGTTTATACATACATCTCTGCTGCTGTCCCCAGGCACGAAGTGGAGTGTCCCTTCGAATTCTCTGCGTTGGGGCTCACAGCCCCAAATTCCCTGCGCTCCTGGGGCTTCCTGCGCGTCCTCGCGTGATTTTTCCAAGGGTAAGAAGGCCCAAAAACCAACAAACAGGGCCCCAAGACGCCCCCCAGCCGGTCCAAGAGGGCCCCGAGTTGTTGAAGATCGCTCCAAAACGCCAGAGATGGCCTCGAGACAACATTAGAGGGCCCCAAGAGGCTCCAAGAGAGCCCCAAGAGCACCCCCAAGAAGGTCCCAAGAGGCTGAAATCACTGATTCACCAGAAATTTCCTGAACGATGTTGGGGTTCTCGCTTCTTTGAAGTTCCTCCGTTCCAAGACGACACAAGTGGCCCCCACTATCGCCCCAGGACGGCACAAGAGACCCCCAAAAGAGGCCCAAGGCTGCCAAAGAAGGCCCGAAGAAGGCCCAAGAGGCCCCCAAGACGACCCCAGAGGGCCCCAAGAGGGAGTAACACCAGCTGATCGCGAGCGAATACCTAAAGTGTGCTTCGCATTCTGTCAGTAGGTAGGTGTGGGAGCGAGACAGCAGCAGGAGGAACACGAGCAGGAGCAAGAACTCAAGAACGAGAAGTCTAATACTCAGGAAGAGGAATAGCAGCAGGAAGAGAAGCAGCACCGAGACAAGCAGGAAGATCCCAGCCCCTCAGCACATCTGCCAGACGCCATCAGTGCCAGTGACCGGCCTGCAATGCCTCCACTCCACGGGGAGACGCAGCAATAAGCGTTCGGGCGAGAGCTGCAGGAGCGAAAGGTTGACACATATGGCCTTAACTCCCATCCTCCCCCTCACCCTTTCCCGCTCATGTGTTCATGTACCTCCTCATCCTGCTCATTAGGCTCATGCCTTTCCTCATCTTCTGCCCCTCGATCCTCGTCCGTCTCTTAATCATGTTCCTGCCCATGCTCGTGCTCCTGGCCAATTGGTTTGTTTTCCACCTCGTCAATTTCCACCTCACCACATCACCATATCCAGTCCCACCTCTGTGTCATCCTCATTGGTCCCCTCTTCCTGCTCATCTCCCCATCCAATGTCTAAACCCTGTTCATGCGAATCCTAGACTTGCTCATGCGCAATATCCAAAGAATGGTCGCACTCTTGTGATCACACCGTTGTTCCTTATGACTGCTTAGTCCCGCTCACATGTGTGGCGCGCTTCCAATC
>CAUYUJ010014594.1:212500-225000 GCA_963575745.1 Prorocentrum cordatum
TCATCAGCATCATCATCACCATCACCATCACCCTCACCATCACCATCATCATCACCATCATCAACAACATCATCATCATGAGCAGTATCATCATCATCACCACCATCACCCTCACCATCACCATCACAACCACCATCATCATCATCATCATCATCAGTATCATCATCAGCAGCGGCATCGTCATCACCATCGCCATCACCATCATCATCATAATCAGCATCGACATCAGCATCATCATCGTCACCATCATCAGCATCATCATCATCATCGGCATCAGCCTCATCATCAGCATCATTATCATCGTCATCAGCATCATGATCATCATCAGCAGCATCATCATCAGCATCATCATCATCATCACCATCATCATCACCATCATCATCATCATCATCATCGCCGACATCAGCGACATCAGCATCACCATCATCATCAGCAGAAGCATCACCATCACCATCACCATCACCAGCATCATCGGCAACGACGTCAGCATCATCATCGTCACCATCGTCAGCATCATCGGCGGCAGCATCATCATCATCACCATTATCAGAAGCATCATCATCATCAGCAGCAGCATCAGCATCACCATCATCATCACCATCACCATCATCATCATCAGCAGCAGCATCGACATCAGCATCATCATCATCAGCATCATCAGCATCATCATAATCATCATCATCATCATCATCATCGACATCAGCATCATCATCATCAGCATCAGCATCAGCAGCATCATCAAGATCACCATCACCATCACCATCATCATCAGCAGCAGCAACATCATCATCAGCAGCAGCATCATCACCATCACCATCACCATCATCTTCATCATCAGCATCAGCATCGACATCAGCATCATCATCATCAGCATCATCAGCATCATCATAATCATCATCGGCATCAGCATCATCATCAGCAGTATCGTCAGCATCATAATCAGCATCATCAGCATCATCAGCATCATCATCATCATCATCGATATCAGCATCGACATCAGCATCATTAGCAGCATCAGCATCATCATCAGCATCATCAGCAGCAGCATCATCAGCATCGACATCAGCGTCATCATCATCAGCATCATCAGCATCATAATCATCATCATCATCATCATCATCATCATCATCATCATCATCGACATCAGCATCATCATCGTCATCATCATCAGCATCATCAGCAGCATCATCATCACCATCACCATCACCATCATCATCATCAGCAGCAGCCACATCATCATCAGCAGCAGCATCATCACCATCACCATCACCATCATCTTCATCATCATCAGCATCGACATCAGCATCATCATCATCGGCATCATCAGCATCATCATAATCATCATCGGCATCAGCATCATCATCAGCAGCATCGTCATAACCATCAGCAGCATCATCATCATCATCATCACCATCACAATCAACATCGTCGTCATCATCATCTGCATCAGCATCATCAGCATCATCACAATCTCCATCACCATCACCACCATCATCAGCAGCAGCATCGACATTAGCATCATCATCATCATTAGCATCATCAGCATCATCATCATCGACATCCGCATCATCATCATCATCATCATCATCATCATCATCATCATCATCAGAACTTCTGCTTCAGAAGGAGAAGCTCTTCTGATGGTGATGGTGATGCTGCTTCTGATTCAGAAGCAGCATCACCATCACCGTCACCATCATCATCATCAGCATCATCAGCATCATCAGCATCATCAGCATCATCATCGGCATCAGCATCATCATCATCAGCTGCAGCATCATCACCATCACCATCATCATCATCATCATCACCATCACCAATACCATCACCATCAGCAGCAGCAGCTTTATCATCATCAGCAGCAGCATCATCATCACAATCACCATTACCATTACCATTACCATCGCCATCACCATCACCATCATCATCATCATCATCATCATCATCATCATCATCATCATCATCATCATACACATCATCATCATCAGCATCATCATCATCATCATCATCATCCTCATCATCCTCATCATCATCATCATCCTCATCATCCTCATCATCCTCATCATCCTTATCATCCTCATCAGCATCATCGCCCCCTCACCACACCGCCCCCCGACCCGCCATGCCCGAGGGCCCCGCGTCACCCGACCACGCACGAGAGAGCCTCGGCTTTCTTGTCCAGCCCGCCCGACCCGCCCTGCCCCGCTCGCCCCGCGCCGCCTGACCACACTCGAGAGAGAGGCCCGATACAGTCATGTGCCGCCCGACGCACGCGCTTGTCCCGTTGGCCCTGCTTCGGCCGACCACACGCGACAGAGATCCCGCGCTGCACGCAGTGTCCCGCCCGCCCAGCCCGCCCCGTTCGGTGGCCCCGCTCCGCCCGACCGCACTCGAGAGACAACCAACGCTGTAATGTCCCGCTCGTCCGGCCCGATGCGCCCGCGGGCTCCGCGTCGCCTGACCACTCGAGAGAGAGCGAGAGCGAGAGCGAGAAAGAGAGAAAGAGAGAGAGAGAGAGGGAGCGAGAGCGAGAGAGAGAGAGAGAGAAAGAGAAAGAGAGAGAGATTGAAACATTGACATCGGATTTCACTTGTTTCACTTTGCAGCCACGAGCGTGCGGGATTGAAACTTGAGAGGATGAGGTGGGAGAGGGCAGCGTGCACAGACATGAGGGCAGCATTAGAAGCGATTCGCGAGGATGTCTCGAACACAGGGCTCGTTCGAGCACCCCGAGGGGAAGCCGCCAGGGGGTGCTACACTTGCCCGTTCGCGACCAGACTGGGGATGTCCCGCGCGAGGTGCTCGTTTGGTGTTCGTCCGAGGGCTTGGGAGCACGACTTCGAGGTTTGGGGGGACGCAGTGCTCCCGAGGGTGCTGTACCATTACAGCCCAGACAAGCACCGCAGACTCCCGAGGGCTCTGGGGGGCCAGAGCGACCTGTGGAACGCGCGGAGCCTCTGTGGCCAGTGGAGCCTGCGGTGCCCGTGGGGCCTAGGACGCGTCCGCAACCCTCAGGAGAGCCACGTCATCAAAACTCTCGGGAAAGCCGCCAGTCCAAAAACCTCGCAGGAACATCGCAGGGTCCCGAACTTTACTGCCTCGCCCGCCTGACCCGCCCTGCCCGACCAGACGCGATAGGCCCCACACTCTCGAATACTCTGCCCGCCTGAACCCGCTTCGCCACTTCGCCCCGCCCACACTTGCAGCTCCCGTCGGGCCCACCCGCCCTGCCCGGGGGACTCGCGTCGCCCGACAACACTCGAGAGAGAGCCCTGCACTTTAGTGTCCCGCCCGCCCAAACCGCCCTGCCCCGTTGGCCCCGGTCCGCCCAACCCACGCACGAGAGAGCCGTACATTCATAATGTCTCGCCCCTACCGGCCCGCCTTGCCCCGCGGGCCTCCCTCTGCCCGACCACGCGCGAGAGAGAACCCCACACTTGAAGGTCCCGCCTGCCCGACCCGCCTCGTTCGCTCGCCCCACTCCGCCCGACCACGCTCGAGAGAGACCGGCACATTGATGACCCGCCGAGCCCGTGGGCCCCGTGCTGCCCGACCACACTCGAGAGAGAGAGAGCCCTGCGCTTTCATGGTCTGCCCGCCTGACCCGCCTCGTTCGTTGGCCCCGCTCCGCCCGACTCCACGCGATAGAAAGCCCCACAATTTGATGTCTCGCCCGTCCGACCCTCCCTGCCCCGTTGGCCCCGCTTCGACCGACTCAACGCGATAGAGAACCCGCACTTGAATATCCCATCTCTCGACCCGCCCTGCCCCTGGAAGCCCCGCTTCGCCTGACGGCACGCGACATGAGAAACCCGACGCTGAAACGTTCCGCCCGCCGACCGCCGCGCCCGTGGGCCCCGCGTTTGGCCACACTCGAGAGGAGCTTTACGCTTTCTCGTCCCGCCCGCCCGACCCGCCTCGCTCGTTGGCCCCGCTCCGCCCGACCACGCTCGAGAGGGCTCTGCACTCAAAAATGTCCCGCCCGCACGACCGACCCGCCCTGCCCCGTTGGCACTGCTTCGAGAGAGAGCCCTACACTCTGATGTCCCGCCCGCCCGACGCGCCATGCCCCGTTTGCACCGCGTCGCCCGACCGCACTCGAGAGAGACTCGGCACGACACTTTTTTGTTCCGCCCACCCGACCCGTGTCGCCCGCTAGCCCTGCTTCGCCTGACCACACGCGACAAACATCACTTAATTAGTTTAGTGCCCCGCCCGCCCGACCAAATCCACCTCGTTGGCACTGCCGCGAGAGAACCGTACTCTGGAATGTCCTGCTCGCCCGACTCGCCCCCCCCCCGCCCAACAACAAGACATGAAGTATGAGTGCCTCATTGGTGCAACTCTTCAAGCCGCGACCCAAGGGTCGAAAAACATATAATGTTCAAAATTTCAATGTATCAATCCGACGGTCCAGGAGGGGGGTCTGGGGGGGAGGTCCCAGGGAAGGGCCCGGGGGGGGGGTCCTGGGTCAGAATGTCATTCCTGGTGGGGGTCCCGGGTCAGATGCGATCCCCCCCGGGGGATCCTGGGGCCCCAGAAAGGCCTCAAGACAGGCCAAGAGTGTCCCAAAAGGCCCCCAAGACGGTCCAAGAAGGCCTCGAATCGCCGAACGATCCGTCCAAGACGCCTTGACGGCTTCCAGACGGCCCTAGAGCCCTTCCAGACGCCCCAAGAGGCCTCCAGCAGCACTCCCAAAGAAGGCCCCAAGAGGAAAAATCACTGATTCCCCATTGGTTAATGAAGCATTTCGGCGTTCCCGCCTCGTCCGCTTCCCGACGCTCCAGGACGGCCCAACAGGCTCCCCAGATCGCCCCAAGACGGCCCAAGAGGGCTCTAGGAGGGACCCAAGACGGCCGAAGATGGCCCCAAGACGGCCCAAGACGCTTCCAAGACAGCCCAAGAGGCTCTAAGAGGGCGCCCAGACGAGGGACCAGAACGGACATTTCGAGCCCTCGGCCCCAAGAGGCTCCCATGAGGAAGCAAGAGGCCCCCAAGAGGCCCCCAAGAGGCCCCCAGGAGGCCCAAAGAGGCCCCCAGGAGGCCCCGAGAGGCTCCCAAGAGGCTCCCAAGAGACCCTCAAGAGGCTCCCAAGAGGCCCCCAAACTGTTCCCCAGAGGCCCCCGAGAGCGTTTCGAAGAGACCCCAAGGACCATGAGGAGTCTGAACCACGTCAGCGTCGTCGTCGTCGTCGCCGCCGCCGCCGTTGTCGTCGTTCCACTTCTGGGTTGGCGGCACCGGCCGAACGGCCTTCGCAATAATGTTCAAATTTCAATGTGTCAATTCGACGGTATGTTTTCGAATATCAAGTGTTCAATTCCGCGCCGAAATCCTAGATCAATAGAATGAAAACAGCTTGTCAGTATCGCAATGCCGCTCACACTGCACGCGAGAGACCGAAACTTCACTCTCGCCTCAGCGCCGCGCACGTGTGTCTGGGATATTGCGATACCGCCGGGGCGCGGCGCACGTCTTCTAACTCGCAAATCCCTTCGGGAGCGGCCCGACCACGAGAAAACACATGTTCGCCAGAACCTGAACCCAACCCGGGTCACCTACCTTCGGGTATCGCGCCTAAGGATGAGCGACGCGCGGATCTCTTCGCGCCCCCGCGCCCTCGCGCAGCCGCCTTGGAGAAGGGCAGCTGAGTCGGCCCAGGCCGCGACGCACGAAGACACATGTTTGCAAGCACCTGGACGCAGCGCAAATGCTTCCCCGAAGATGCTAATCCGCGTGCCCGTGGCACCCAATCTTTTGCTGCCAAGCCCACGGGAGACGGGACTGCGCGGCAAGTGGGCAACCGCTGTGGAATTCAAAAACGAGTGCACAACGACGTGCGTGCCCCCTTTCTGGCGCAGCTCGCTCACCAAAAGAACCATGAATTCCCATCCGATATGACCACAGCCTTGGCTTCGCATTGGAGCTCGAACACCAAACACCAAGCTCTCGGCTTGGCCAAGCACGTCGCACGTCACTGTTGCTCTGCGTGGGGCCTGGCCGGACGCAGATAACCTACCTCGTGATGGGCCGACGCTGGTACCTGCCACATTTGGTACGGGAGAAATGGAAGTGCGCGAGGCCACCTGGCTCGCTCGAATTGTCCACCTTGACTTCTACACGTACTCCTTTCTCATTCGACGCCTGACTCCTCGTTTATTTGATACATACTCTAGCATCATGCTTCCAGCGCCCCTGGAAACTTCGAAATTGAAAGGCTCCCCTCGAAAATCAAAGAAGCTGGTGATCTAACCACGATGAAGTACGGGCAGCCCATCCCTCAATCACTCCCACTAACCCTTTAGGGGGTGCGCTGTATAGCGAGTCCATTTTTTCCACCACCCCTTCTCCCCCTTCGGCCAGAGGTTTACCCCTCCCCCTCTCCCCTCCCCCTGGGTCTGGACGGGGGGTTCGCGAGGCGTTGGAACGTCTAAGATGGCCCAAGATGGCTCCAAGATGGCCTCACGTAGCCGAAGACGGCCTCCAAGATGACACAAGGTAGCCCGAAATGGCCCCAAGACCGCCCAAAGACGGCTAGTGGCTACAGATCCTCCCAAGGACTCCCCCACCCCGAGAGGTCAAAACTCTTTTCGCCTTAACAGAAAATCGATGTTCTTGATCGTCTCGCCCTTTCGCTTCCGATGGGCCATTGAGCCTTCAAGTGCACACCAAGAGCGCCCCAAGTCCGCGTCGCCCACAGCATCGACACCGTCTGGGCGCCGCTTGCAAAGCATAGCTGCCCGTGTGCTTAGGGATCCCAGACTCCCTTGGCAAACCGCAAGCCGTTCGCTTTTCCCTCGTGTGTTAAAGGAACATTTAGCATGGCGGCGCTGGCGGCCTGCGACGCGAGACCGCGTACCCTCAGGGGCCGCAGCTCCCGTGGCAGCTTCTCTGCACCGCCGCGAGAAACCGAGCCTCGCAAGAGAATCGCGAGACACGAACGCCGCCCCTCATCCTCATCCTCCTACTCCTCCTCATGATCATCACCCTCCAACTCCTCTCCCTCGTCATCCTGTAGAATCTTCGTGCTAGTGATTGTTTTTCGGTGGTGCAATCTGATACCGAATGGATTCCGCCAAGGTTCTCGAGAGCCGTCAGACGTGCAAGACAGAAGCCAGAATATAAAAATCCGCTCCCCGTTAGGGGATAGAAGGAGGTGAAAATTGTTTGTGCACTATGTACACAGGTCCAGGGTGGCCGAGGGCGGGCAAGCTTGAGCCCAGGCAGTTATGGAAACGGGTGATAACTGCTGGGGTGCAACAGACTAAACACTCATAGCAAGACCGTGCATCGCACAACCATGCTAGTGATTGTTTTTCGGTGGTGCAATCTGATACCGAATGGATTCCGCCAAGGTTCTCGAGAGCCGTCAGACGTGCAAGACAGAAGCCAGAATACAAAAATCCAAACTCTTTGGCATAGTCGAAGTTCTCAGCGCAGCGGTACCCAGACCATTGCCGTACGGAGGTGCGGGAAGGCGTCAACCCTGATGTAGTGCGAGAAAGCCTCGAAGAAACGAAGAACGCAGCACTGCACATATTACAAGTCGAGTAGGATCTTTGCGAGGAACTTTGCCAGACGATAAGGATATTGGGCGGCCCTCGAGGTCATCGTTTTACCCTCCAGAATCAAATGTTTATGACCAGGACGGAACGAGCAGAAACCATGCTTTCCGTGGCATCTGAGGCGATCCGGGAAAATGATAGCCAGGTTGCCTGACTCGGTAGGGCAGCCGATGACAATGCGCGTGGATTTCCTCCAATGAGCACCGAAAGCGCACTGATGCAGGTCTATAGCCCACGAGTGCGGAAGAACATGAGCGGCCACATTATCTTGCCGCCACAAGTACGAGCCCATTGGATTCTCCACAGCATAAGGGATCTTGAAATGAACGCACAACCGAATGATGTAGACTGCGACAGATAAACACAAGTTTCCAATCTTTACCGTTTCACGATCATGGGCTCGCAATCGTGGTAGGCCCTGAAGAAACTGGGCACTCCTGACGGGGTACCTGTTCCGGGCCAGCGAGAAGGACGCGCACGGAGGCGCAATCATCACAGCACGAATGAGACCACGGCGAAAATGATCCGCGATGATGCGGAGGTTGGCAGCACTGCACACATCCTGGTCAGCACCCTGCCGAAGGTCTAAGCTGATGGCAGGTACTCCCAGCTTGCGAGCCCACGCGGCGACCCCTCCACCACCGGCGAAGAGATCCAAGAGATACGGAGCCTTCTGCGCCCTGAGCTCGGCGCAGGCGGCGGCCTTGCTCAGGCCGGGGGGCGCTGGGATGCTGGAACGGGTGCGGGGCGGCCGTGAAGGATGACATCCTCCATCACCCTCAGAGCAGCCACGCAGAACGACTTCGTGAGCTCCGACAGGCCTTCCCACGACTCGTTCAGCCTGCCCGCCTTCTCGTAGCGCTTGACCGAGGTGAGTGTGGCCCAGCGCCCGCGCTTCTGGACCTCCTCCTGAGTCCGGCGGTTCGAGGCCCTGTCCAAGCTTGCCCCGGAGTGTCTCCCCTGGTAGGGCACCGCGTCGACCCCGATGTTGTGAGCCGCCCGCCTGAACAGCGCCAGGAACTGCGGGTAGGTCAGGCCGAGCAGCGGCTGAGACGACCCTCGATCGCGAAGGGCCCGGTAGATGTGATGCATCCAGGCCATCCTTCCCGAATCGATCGGGATCGAGTCGTCCGACGACCCCGTCTTGCTGCGCGCCGTGCCGCTCTCCGGGAAGAGGAGCAGCACCCAGTTGTCCACGGCGTGGCTGCAAGGCGGCAAGAACGAGTTCGACGTCAGCCCCAGCATCTCGCCGGGTCGAAGATAGCACTCCACCATGATGAGCACCATCACCCCGGCGAGAGGAGCGCCCAGCCTGGCCATCTCGACCGCGATGCCCGCCCATATCGCGAACACCAAGGGCTTCCGCGATCTTGATGGGCTGAGCCGCTTCCAGCCCCTGAGCGTACGAAGGGCACGCGGCATGTAGAGGCCACCCGACTTCCCATAGTCCGGGTGGAAGAACATCATCGCAGCAATGAGCTTCTCTCCACGCCAGCTCTTGACCCCCTCGAGGAAGAGCTTGTTCATGTACTCGACCAACTTCACGTCCAGCACGGCCGACGCGGGCATGGCTGTCAGCAAGAAGCCTGCCCAGGCACAGAACGCGAGGGCGCACTCTCGGTAGGTCTCCAGCGACCTGGCCCCCACCGAGCGCTTCTCCAAGTAGCTCAGCCCCGTGTTGTGGCCGTGCCTCCAGATGTCGCTGCCGTGGGCCTGGATGGCCCTGCGGACGCGAGCCTTGCCCCGAAGCTCGAGGTTCCGGCGCGAGGCGGTCACCAGCCGCCGCTCCTCCACGTCGCTGCTCTCGTAGCTCTGTGAGACGCCCGCGTCCACGGCCGCCGCGGGGACGCCGGCGCTTGCTGGAGTCAGCTTGCCCGCCGGCGTCTCGAGGAAGGCCTCCACGGTGTCCGTCTGCGCCGGGCAGTGCGGCGGGGCGGCAGCCACGAGCCTCGCATCCAGGCCCTGGGACGCGTCCAGCACACGCGCTCGCCTCGCCGGCGGGGCCGCCGCAGAGCTGCTCGCGCTCGCCCCCGGGCTCAGGGTGCGCACCCTGCGAGGCGCACTCGCCGCCGGCTCCTGCGGGGAGCCCGCGGCCGGCGCCTGCGGCGGCAGGCTGCCGCGCTGCAGCGTCCGCTGGCGGCCCGGCGAGGCCGGCTGGGCCCCCTCCATCGCACTGCCGCGAGGAGCCTGAGGGCAGGGGACCCAAGGCCTGGTTTGAGCCTAAATGGGATACGAGGGTCTTGGTGCTGTCATATTCTGGATCAAACTTCCGACTGCCTTCATCGCCAGAGTTGAACTCGCTTGGTATCCATCGGACAACAAATCTGATGTTTCTCGCCAGACAGAGCGCAGCAAAACGTCGGACCTGAATTAGCAGCCGAAAATCCCTGGACCTGAAACGACAAAAACAGAGCACTACCGAGAGATTGTCCCCCAGTAGGAGGACGCGGCAGTCTTTGACTGGCTGAGAATGGGCCGCACGAGAGGCAGCCTTCACCAGTGCTCTGGCCTCAAGCCTCAGAATATCGTCAGCAAAGACCCAGCGATCTGCCATCACGGTCTTCCAGTGGGAATCGCGAAGCAGCTCGTGCGGGACCTCGGGGAACCCCGGGTCGCACTCCCAGCGCTCGCTGTTGAGGATGTCCAGCAGCTCGGAGTCGAGCCGCCTCGGCGCCCCCTCGGCGTCGCGGACAACCTCGCCCGTCTCTGAGTTCAGAAGAAACCCGGCACTCTCGAAGGCGTGCTGACGAGCCAGACCAGCGCCCAAACGCCACCGACTCAGCTCCGAGATGCGGCCGACGAGAGCCACCTGGGCAGAGTCGAACTCCGCCTCTGCGACGCCGTATCCGTAGAGGCTGGCGTCCGACGAGTAAACGAACGGCATCCAGTCGCGGTCCCAGCGAGCCTCGAGCATCACCATCAATCCCAAGAAACACTCCAGTTCCTCTCGAACAGTAGGCCAAAGGACTGAAAAGGTGTGATAGCTGCTCGTCACGAAAGCGTACACTGCGTGAAAGATAAACAGCAGCTCGCGCCGTACCAAGGCCATGAACGTCATGTGGCCCAGCACCATCTCAAGCTGCCACCCGGCAACCTTGCGCTGCCTGAGGAGACATCGCAGGCCCTTCCGCACGGCTGCGAACCTCTCGTCCGTAGGCCGCGTGCAGAGCCTTGCTCCATCCAGGTGGCAGCCCAGTGAACGACCACCTCCCACGTGAAGTTCAACCTCATGAAACTTGAGATGGTCACGATCAAAATCGGACTGGGCCTCGTAAAGGGCTGAGCGGACGGCGGTGTCTGACAAACCAAGGACGCCGGCGTTATCGACGTACATGAAGTGGCCGAGGTCCTCATTATGTGGCCCGCGGCGAAGGACAAGAGGCGGCCCTCGATCACTGAGCCGCAAGCTCCTTGCCAAGGACGGCTGCCGATCGAGCCGCGACTGGTTGGCCGCCTGCGCGAAGAAAAGCGACCATGAGAAGCCCATCGGCAAGCTCTGACTCATGGGCCACACCATCTCCGAGTCGCCAGCCGCCTGACCCTCGATGAGGGTCTCGCCTGTGGCAGAGGCTAACAGCGGCGGCCAGCAGAAGTAGCGCCGAATGTCGCCGTCCAGCTTCATCCGATGGAAGCAGTCGGCGACGTCGCCGACCCCCAGGACAACGCGCAGCTCGCTGAGGTCCCCCTCCTTGAGCACCGGCACCTCGACGCGGCCAAGCCCTTCACCTGACAGCAAGTCGACACCAGGCGGGGGACGAAAAAGGGCATTGCTGCGTCTACAGTCCACGATGAGGCGCAGGCGCTCACCATCCTTCTTTTTTACAAAAAAACATTCCAAGAACGCTCAAAGGTCGTCGGGTCAAAGTCACGAGCCCGATCTTGAGCGCCCGTCTCACGAACTTCGCGTAACTCCGAGGACGTTGGAGCAGCAGAGGGTCAGTATGACAACCAGGAAGTCCATGAAGCTCTCGTATTAGTGCCGCCTCACGAGGGGGAAGCAGCATCTTGGTGGAGTACTCCTCGAGAAAAATCCTCGCCTCCGCAGGTAGCATCTGGGCCAGACTGGAGGCGTCCAGGACGCTGTCCGGCAAGCTGACCCGCGAGTACTCGTAGGAGCCCATGCTGGTAGAGCCAAGAGGGGCGTAACCCGCCTTGCCCTTCAGAAGCTTGGCCAAAGCCTCCTTCTCTGTGATGGCGCTGTCAACGTCAATCCAGCGACGAGCCGCCGAGAAGACGCGCTGCTGCACATCGGCCCTGATGAGATCCATCTTACGCTGGCTAACGCTCCCCTCGGGCGCCGTGCCACCGCGATGCTCACCACCGTGCAAGTAATTCAAGCTCTTGCAGGCTGCGTTGCCATCTCGCAGCCAGCGGCGCCGCTGACCAGGCGTCAGGCCGTCGCACCAGTCGTCAGGGAGCGCCGCCAACGGGGCTATGGGCAGGCAGGCCGACCCACGGAGCCCCGAGCTGCCCTTCGTTCTGCGGGAGACGGTCGGGCACTCGCCCCCCTCGGCCTCGGGCGCCATGTGCCCGGCGGGCGGCGGCCACGGCCCCGCCCGCCTCGACCGCGGCCCCTGCCGGCCGCATCAGCTCCCTCAGCGCCGACCGCGGCGCCGCCGGCAGCTCCAGCGGCGGGCAGGCCGCCAGAGACAACGGCCGCGGCTGCCGCGCCCGCGCCGTCGGCTGGAGCAGCGCCGGGGACGCGGGACCGCATCCGCAGCGCCTCCAGCTCCTGCTCCTCCTTGGACAGTCGGCTGGCATAGCTGCGGAGCGCGTCGGGCACCAAGTCGAGCGGGTTGGTCGTGCCGCCCAGGTGCTTCGCCGCGCCCCAGTTCGCGTTCTCGGCCCCGTGCGCGTAGGCCTCCACGTACTGCAGCAGCCGCCGCGAGACCACCTCCAACGACGCCAGGGCGCCCATGTTGAGCTGGTCGTAGGTCC
>CAUYUJ010014594.1:230000-235000 GCA_963575745.1 Prorocentrum cordatum
GGGAGCTCCACCGAAGGCGCCAGTGGCTGTGTTCGCATGCGCCCACCGCACCTATTTCGGCACACTCATCACATGCTTCGTGGCACCATTGCGAGTTCCACCTACGGCCCCAATGGCTGCGTCCGCATGCGCCCACCGCACCGATTCGGCACACCTCTACTCACAACTGCATATGGTTGGATCCTTCGCCAGGCTAATTTTCTTTCCCATGAGATTCCCCACATTCGGCGCCTGCTGTAAGGCAGCCGTGCATGGCTTCTCTTGCTGACCCATAGGGCCCGAGACCGCTGCTGCAACTGCATGCACAGATGACTCAACTAAAGGTTCAACACTTTGTCAGGGCCGTCTCTGATGCCGAAGTGTTTCGCGAAGCGCAAATATAATACAAGAAGAAGGGTTCGCAGGACCGGCTCGGCAAACGGAAAAAATGCATCCCTTAATCTTCCCTGGTGCTCATCGTCGTTTTCCTTACGTACGCCTCCATCGACACATAACCGTGCAACACCACTTTGTATTGCCCTGAATACTTCCCGGTTGATCCAAGAACAGCGTGTTCCCGTTGCCATCGCCGCATTTACCACATGATCTGTTGACGCACTGGACTCCTGGGGCTTCAGATGAGAATTGGGTCGGACGCCAACCTAGAAGCTGCAGCAGAGCGGCCCCGCAGCCGCAGTCCCAAGTGCTCGTGCCCCCCCCGCAGCAAAGACGACGGGGCAGCCGGGTGCCGCGGGCGAAAACGCGACCAATGGATCGCAACATGAGCGCTGCGGCGACGAGCGCGCAGACCCCCAACCGACCCTGCGCGCGCATCGTTGGCCGCGAGGGTCGCCGAGAAAAAGATGCCAAAACGTCCACGCGCATCGATCCCGCGCGCTAGCGCGCGAAGAAGCGCGAATAGAGCTTCTGCAGCGGAAACGCGCGCCGACGGCGCTCGTCAGGTGCAACGACCAACTGCCGTCTAGCAGATCGAATGCCCGCGCCCACACCCCACTTGCCATTCGCATGGGCGGCAGCTCAAGAGGAGGAGAGGGGGAGGAGGAGGAGGAGGAGGAGGAGGAGGAGGAGGAGGAGGAGGAGGAGGAGGAGGAGGAGGAGCAGAAAGAGAAGGAGGAGGAGGAGGCGCACGCGCGCCGACGGCGCTCGTCAGGCGAAGGACCAGCTGCCGTCGGACAGATCGAGCGCCCCCGCTCAAACTCCAGTTTCCATTCGCCCGGGCGGCTCAAGTGGAGGAGCGCGCGCGAACAGGGCCTCAGAGGCGGCCCGAGCACGCGCGCCACTGCGCCATTGGTCCCCACCGCCGCGCATTGCACCTGGCCCAAGCTCGCCGCCCCAGCTCACGGCCCAAGCTGGCGGTGCGCGCGCGCCGCCAGGTTCTGCGCAGACGGGTTGGAAACCGAGTACAATCCCGCGCGTGAGAAGTTACTAATGATATGACCCAGCGGCACGGCGGCCTATTCTCGTTGTGATGCGGCCCCGCTGCGACCGCGCAGCGAGACCGACCGCTCCGCGGTAGACGTGGCCACCCAGCGCGCATCCATCACTGAAGCTCCCGTGCGCGATGGCCGCGCAGATGCGCCCATCGAGCGCGCGCGCCCGTCGCTTCACTTGCCCGCCATTTCAATTGTGCGCGCGAGAAAATTCTGCGAATGGCAGATTACTGTTGCGGCCTTGCACCCAGGCGGTAAGGCCCACTCAACATACGCGGCGGCATGTCCGCCCCATTCCATTGGTTAGCTGTGTCGTCCGTAGACAGACTGCCAGCACTCAGGCGGCAAGGCCAACGAATAACAACGAGGCGGCAGTTCCTCTCCACCCCATCGATTAGCTCTGTCGTTTGTAATCGGGCTGCTGCAGCACCCAGGCTGCAAGGCCCACGAATGACACGAGGCGGCAGCCCCCCCCCAGCCCCGTCTGCACGCGGGCTGCTGTCTTACCTGCGGCAGCTCCTCCTACTCGAGGCTGCCGCCGCGCCAGGGGGGCAGGCTGCCGGGCAGGCCCACTTCTGGCATGAGGCGACAGCTCCCCCCTACCACCCGTGAGTTCTGCGCTCATCCTCGGCCGAACAACCATCCTCGTACAACATCAGGAAATCAGAGCGCCTGCCCCGAGCATCGCGACTCAAGCACTGCTGCCATGCCCTCTGGGCGCCAGGAGAGCGCGCAAGACCTGGACTGCCCGCCACGCGGTGTGGACGCCCACGAGGAGCATGCGCGCCAGACTTTCCCAGCTGCCGAACGATGCTCTGCTTCAGACGCGCCCGCAAGCATGCTGCCCAAATGGAGGAGCAGCGCGACCTTCAGCACCCTCTCCACGATGTCCACGGCAGTCACGCGCGGCAGCTGGCCAGGAAGCACGCCAAGCGCACCGTCTACAACCTAGCGCCCGCATTCGCGCGCGCCCTCGGGGCTGCGAAGAGCGCCCAGCGCCCGAGGCCCCAACGCCACGCCGCGTGATCGACCAGCGCAAACTTCCACACGCAGAGATATCACAGCGGCTCCAGCAAGGGCTGGGCACTGATGCCGATCCACCAGCCCTCAGCGCTAAATTCCTCGAGCTTTTTGGCGGGAAGCTCGATGGCGGGAGCTTTTTGGCGCTGCAGAAACGGGCGCGCCTTGACCACTACGCGAAGCACAAGTGTTACCATCAGCCAGCTTTGCACAGCCAGCAAGGGGAGCGATCCCCCGCCCGCAGATCTCGAAGAGAAGTTCCAGAAGGTCTCAGACCAAGACGCGCCGCGCCGATGGCGCGAGTACGGCAAGGCACTGGCCCCCGACGCGCCCCTCGGCGAGCGGCTCTGCGGCAAGGCCTGCCAGGCAGCCGGGAGAACCATCGTCTCCAACAGCTACTGCCCGCCGCTCTTGAAGCTGCCTGGAGAAGGCCCGCTGGAGGTGCTGCGGCAGATGACTGGCGATGACCCTGACCTGCCTCCCATTGTCGCTGCACGCAGCAGAACGGCGCCGACCTCGAGCTCTTCGCCGAATGCGCACCCGATGTTTCGGAGGCGCGCGCCTGGGGGAAGAAGGCGAACTCTCCGCCCGGTGCTCTTACCCAGTTCCAACGGCGTGGGGCGCCCCTCCTGGCGCGGCGCTCCGCGACGAAGTCTCGCGGGCAAGGCTTGTAGACGCAGCGCAGAGTGCGGGAACAAGATGGCGCTGGGCGCGCCCAAAATAGAGGTCAAAAAATCCACCCCCATAATAACCACCCCGACACGCGAAGTCGTTTAGCAAACGCGCCCAAGGAAGAGATCAAACAGGGAAGGGCTGTTTAGTAAACGGCCAGGGCCGTTTAGTAAACGCCGATTGTCCGGTCTGGGTGGTTTTTCCTCCCTTCACAAGAGGCTCGAAGAGACCGAGCTGGGCAAGAGGCAGCAAGCGCAACGCCGAGAGTTTGACTTTGGCCCCGGACATCTGGGGCTTCCACGCCGGGCGCGACCCAGACCATGCTCACCAGGATGTAGGGAGCCCACGAAGGACGTACGCGCCCAACCATGTAAATGAACACGGCCCCTCGATCCGCGAGACTGGACACGTGATACGAACACTCGCGTTTTGGACACTCTCGAAGCCAACGTGGAGTCATGTACGTGTACGTCTTTCATCGTTCTTCTGCCGATCCTGCAAGATGGGGCGCCGCCACGGCGAGGTCGGCGTCGCCCAGGATGGTGCTCCGGCTCCAGCCCATGGAGGAAGGGCCCGCACGGGGAGCGGGCGTCTGCAGCTGGGGGCCAGCGCGCCTCCACCCCGTGGCGCACAACGGCGCCGAGGATGGCCCGCGCCCCGTGCGCGAGACAGAAGAAGGAGATGGAGCGCCTGCGAGTGGGAAAGGACAGCATGCAGCAGGAGCCCGATCACAAGACGCGCTCCACAAGAAGCCCAACCCTCAGACCCCGGGACGTCCAGGGACTCTTGGCATGGGAACGTCACGCTTTCCACAGCAGAACCCTCGGAACCGAGGAAACCCAGGGCACCCTGGAGGCAAGCGGAGTGCTTCTTGGCATGGGTCTCCACTGCAGGCCTCGTGCGCTGCAGAGAGCATCGCGCGGAAGCGGCATCGTGCGCTGCGAGAGCAGGATCGGGGCCTTTCGCGAAGGGCGGTGCCATTTCCGGAGGGCGAGCCTCGAGGCCACAGCAGAGGCGGTGGAGCTGCCGGTTGCAAGAGCGGTACGGTATCTCAACTTGAACGCAAAGTGTTTGCTTCGAGAGCGTGCGCAGCCCGCCCCGACCTTGCGCGCGCGTCGTGAGCCGCGTGTGGCGCATCCAAAAAGTGTCTGCGTGCGTCTACCCACGCATGGCTGAGCAAATGGCGCGGACACCACGACCACCTCTCATGATACCCAGCCCCTGTGACAAAGTTCCTTGAGATACCTGTGACACCAAGTCGTAATGCCCCCAGCCCTTGTGATACCAACCCTTTGCAACACTTGCCCCTTATGATACCGGCCCCCTATGATGTGTGCCAAGCCCTTCTGACACCGCACCCATGCGGCACTAAACCCTTTATGCTACCAAGCGCTTGTGACATCCGGCCAACCCCTCTATGATACTTGGTCCTTGTGGTACCGCCCCTCTGTGATGCCAAGCGGTTTGTCATAACAAGCGTTTGTGATGCATGGCCCGTGTGATGCAGCTCCCTGGTGATACCTGGCCCTTACGATATCTTACAATACCAAACATTTGTGATTCCAAACTCTTGCAATGCCAGCCCCTTATGTTACCTGGCCCTTGTGATACCACCCCTGGTGGTGCCAAGCGCTCGTGATACCTGGCCCTCGTGATACCCGCCCCTTGTGATACATGGCTCTGTTGTTGCCGCGCCCTTCTGATGCGTGACCCTAGTGATACCAAGGCCAGGGATACCAGCCCCTTGTGTTCCTGGCCTGTGTGGTACCGTCCCTTGTGATGCCAAGCGTGTATCATGTGTGGCCCGTGTGAGACCCGCCCCGCTTGATACGTGGCTCTTGTGGTGCAACGCCCTTGCCACCCCTGTAGTACCAAGCC
>CAUYUJ010014594.1:244785-249785 GCA_963575745.1 Prorocentrum cordatum
TGAGGCGGCCTCCGAAACACTGGGCTCGTATATGCCCTGACATCAGACAGTGGGACCGCTTCGCCTGAGACAGCCTTTCAACTCTGCACTCCTATGTGCAATGACCTGAAGTGGTCTGGCAAATGTCGCCTGAGACATCCTCGCAACCCTGGACTCACAGATGTCGTGGTTTCGCCTGAGACGTCTGCCCCGACCTGAGGTGGTCCAGTCAATTCCGTCTGAGTTGTTCCTTCCAAAACCGGGAAAGGTTTTCGGAGCGACAGCGGTCGGCCATCGCAAATGTGCGCATCAGCGCAACCACCGACTATTACACGAGGGTAGATACACATCAATTACGCTAAGCTCTGTCTGCCCCAACCCAGATGACTTCGCTCCAGATTAGCCAAGGGCTTCCCCATGACGAAGGGCAAGAAAACCTGTCCAAATGAATATGAACGCTTAGGTTGGTCGAGGTCCACATCGACAGCCTCGACATCGATGTAAGCAGTTCGTGCGCAAATGATCATGTCATCCAACGCTGCACGACCAGGATGGTGATGGCGGCGAAGACGACGGCAGTGAGGATTAAATTTCGTCAATGTTGTAAGCACGGTGGTCAGATCGGACAGGCACGCGTGACAAGAACGGACATGTACACGTCACGCATGCTTGCGCAAAATGCACGGTGGCCAGAAAGGGAAGGCACACGCATGCTCGAACGCCACAGACGTTCGCAGATTCACACTGCACCTCGATATACAGGAGGGCTGTGAGATATGGGTTGGTTCTTGTATATCAACATACATATCCATATACGTACATCAAGAGAGAAACAGAGAGAGAGAGAGAGAGAGAAAACAACATATATATATATATATATATTCTACCTATCAAACTACAAGGAAAAACCCAGCATGTCACCGACACCCCCCTCCCCGCATGGACCCCACATGAACCCCACAGGCCCCCAAGATAGCCCCACAATGCTTCGAGGCGGCCCAAAATACCCCGAAGAGAGCGACACGAGGCCTACATCGGGAGCCCAAGACAGCAGAAGGCACTTCCGAGACGTCCTCTGCAAGGCCCACGAGGCCCCAAGACGGCCCCAGAGTGCTCCAACAGGACCAAACATGGGCTCAAAACGGCCCAGGATGCCCCCGCAAAGACCTCCAATACGGCTTCAGCAGGCCAAAAACCTTAATTTTCCATTGGTTTTTGAACGACTCTGTGCTTCTCGCCTTTTCTGGCCACGAACGGCCCAAGAATGGTCTGCGAGCTTCCGAGGTCGCCCCGAGATGGCCTCCAGGCGGCCCAATGGGGCCCCAAAATGGGCCAATAAAGCGCCAAGAAAGCCAGGGAGCGCCCAAAAGACCCCTAAAAGACCTCCAAGAGGGCCCCAACAGAGACACGGGATGCTTCAGAGAGGGCCCGAGAGAGCCCCAACACGGCCCCAGGACGGCCCAAGCCCCCCCAGACAGCCCACGAGGGCCCCAGGACAAGCCAAGAAGGCCCTCCGATGGTATACAAAAGCACCAACAGGAGCTCCACTCAGTCTTAGAGCCGTCAAATTCATTCCACTCTGATTGACCTGAGCCGTCGTCCTTGGCTCGGCTGGCCCGCGAGCCGCCCGCGAGCCGAACGGGCCCGCGTGGCAGAGAAGGAAAAGGAGCAGGAGGCGGGACGGAGGAGAAAGAGGAGGAAGAGGAAGGAACGGTGAGGATTGCGAGAAACAGGAGGGGCCCCAGGAAGACGGAAGGAGGACACGGAGGAGCAGGAGGAGGGGAGGGCAGACGGCGGAAACAGAAGACAGCTTTCACTGGGCCCCGTGCTCTCGCCGAGGCGCCGGCCACATCTCTCATTCAATATCGTCTTGCCGCTTCGCTCGCGGGATTCCCAGCCTCTACCAGGTCAGCATCCCGTCCTCCAGCATGCGGCCGCCGACTTTCCTTTCAATTCTTGACACTTCGCGTATCCCCACCAGATTCAGCCCTGGCTACACCCCCAGCGCCTATGAGCTGGCCGCCCCTGCCCTGTCTCAGCCGACCCCGCGTACGGCGGTGGCACCTCGCGCTGAGTGGTTCAGCCTTCAGCGTGTCGCTTTGGTGATACCTGCCTGATCGGCTAGGTTGGCTGCGCGGACTGGCGCCGACAGGGCGACTCTTCCGCTGCGTAGCACTGGGGCTGCTTCACCTCTGAGTGGCTGGCGCCTAGGTGCGTTCGCCTTAATGTGGAGCATTTTGCTTAATGCATTTGCACATGCGTTTTATTTGCGAATTATTGCTGCAGGTGCGTTGCCTGTTGTAGCTAATTCGCCTCGCCTGCTGGCCCGGACGACGCCTTCCGCTTCCTGTCCGCCGCCGCGGATCCGCCGACCCAAAAAAAATATCCCCACCAGCGAGGCGGAGGCACATGCACCCCCCCAGACCGCCACCGAGTGCCATTACATGGTTTCCTGCGGCGGCTAGCTGCCCCACTTCAGCAGGTACCCCCTTGGCAGGCAGCGCTGTATCTGAGGGCCTGGCCTAGTGGTTCAGCACCGCGCTCTGCCCGGTGGAGTTTGGCGCCGTACCGGCGACTCACTCCGCTGCACTCGCACACTGTGCCGCATGTCCACTTTGGTCCACACTGCGGCGCCTATGTGCGTTTGCGAATGTTGAGCATTTTGCTCAGTGCACGTGCACCGCACGCTTGTGTGCAATTAGCTTTGTACCGCCGTCCCGGACATCGCATGTTGCCGCCAGACCGTTGCCGCGCGGCCGCCGACCAAAAAAAAATATCCCCACCAGCCCGTTCAGAATTGGTGGCCAGCTTTCCCGTGGCCTGTTGGAGGCTATCCTGAGCCATGCTCGGCTACAGGCTGTCGGAAGCTATTATGAGCCATGCTCGGCTATGTCGGGCCCTATTCAGGCTGTCTTGAGGCCTCTTGGAGATCTGTCGGAGGGTATCTTGAGCCATGCTTGGCTATCTGGGGCCATTTTGGAGGCCACCCTGGGCTATCTAGGCCTCTCGTGGAGCCATCTTGGGCCCAAAAGGGCGGGGTGGAGAATCTTCAGGAGAGGCTGGGAGGCCTCTCGGGGCCGTCTTGGGCCCCATTGTTCAAAAAGAGCGGGGGTCCTCAATTCAGGTCCCCCCCATCGGAGGCTCTCAAACGGCGTCTTGGGGACGTGTTGGAGCGCTCTTTGGAAGCCTCTTGGGCGATCGTGGGGCCGTCTTGGGCCTTCTTGGGCCCCTCTTGGGGCTCTCTTGGGCCATCTTGGGGCCATCTTGATGCCTCAGGGGCCCATCGGAAGCGAAAAGACGAGAATGCCAAACACATTGACTTTCCTAAGGCTTTTGAAGGGTGTTGGCTTCTTGGAGGGCGCCGTGGAGGGCTCGAAGGGCACTTGGATCCGTCTTGAGGACTCTTGGAGGTGTGTCGGAGGCTATCTTGACCCATCTTGAGGTATCTTGGGCCATCTTGGAGGCCATCTTGCGACTTGGAGCGCCTCTTGGAGCCATCTTGAGCCATCTTGGACGCTCTAACGCCTCCAATCCCCCCCTTCCAGGTCCAGGGGAAGGTTACCCCTCCCCCGAGCAGGGGAAGGACGGGGAAGAGAGATGACCAAACTCGCTATACCACCGTAGCCCAGGGCTGGTGGGACTTCCACCTATAGACTTCCAGCCTCCATCAGCTCAGCACTCCAACCTCTAGCGTCCGGCATCCGACTTTCCACCTTCACCTCCACTCAAGCGTCCACCAACGCTGCGCCCTGAGCCCCGCCCCGGGCGCTACCGCGCACTCGCCTCGCCTCGCCTCCGCTCGCACAATTTCCACACACCTCATTGAGCAATTGTGTTCTCGCCCGCGCCCAGAAAGATCGTAGGTGCAAGGATCAAAATTAGAAGGCGAAGCGCAGCGAGCCTTAAAATCTTGTGTACATATATATATATATACATATATATATACTGAACATCCAGCACCGTGCCCCTGTGGCATGAAGTGGAGTGTCCCCCGCGTCCCTTGCTCAACACCTGAGCCTCAGTCTGCAGTCCCGAGGATTCTGAAAAGGCCCGGACCTCTTGGCCTCCTGGCGTGCCCCCCGCGACTCCCCCCGTCTTGTCGACGGTCGGTCCAAGACGCCCAAGATGGCCACTGGTCGACCAAAAACAACGCCTGATCCAAGAGGCCTCCGAGAGCCCTCCCACGAGGGCCCCGAGAGTCCGAAATCATTGCTTGTCCTTGAGTGTTTCAATGGTTTTTTGCTTCTCCACGTTTCAAGCTTCCGACGCTCCGAGGCGCACCAAGAGGCCCCCCAAATCGGCCCAAGACGGTCCCAGAGGCCTTCACGTGGGCCCCGAGATGGGCCAAGAGGGCCCCAAGACGACCCAAAAGGCGACCAAGACGGCCCAAGGGCCCCGAGACGTTCCCAGGAGGGGCCCAAGAGGCCCACAGGCGGGAAGAGTTTGGATTCACGAGTTGTAAATATTGAAATCTGATTTACAAGTTTGAACGCTGGCCCACGAAAAGTAAGTTTGAAATGCAGGTTTAATTGTTGATATTATTTCCCCGAAAACAGTCCAAGTCAAAAAATTATAGAGATTGCAAACACCCAGTGGCTGGAGTGGAAGTGGTGGTCTTAATTGAAGTGGTGATCATAGTGGTAGTGGTGGTCGTAGGGAAGCATAAGATCTGTGATGCTGCGACGTGTGTTGTACGGCAGCAGAAGACTAATGCTGGTGTGATGTAGATGTGAGCATCTTCAGATCTATGCTGATCAAATGTGTGTATAAGATATCGAACGATATTTGAGGATGCGAACTGCATATATCTGTGAAGTATCATGAGATCGACGAGGATGCGATGCACCTGAACACATATAGATACGTAGGGTCGTATCTCGTCTTTGAGGGGGGGTCAACTGTGACATCAAAAGCAATATGGTGTTGCTACATATGTGGATGCAGAATGTACAAATACACATACCATCACACTATGCATAATGTTGCGATCTACGGACATATGTGGTATCATCATAATCATG
>CAUYUJ010014594.1:252285-287285 GCA_963575745.1 Prorocentrum cordatum
GGAAGCAACAGAGGAGGATGGTTTGGAGGAGGAAGAAAAAAGAAACCTAGGTCAAGGGACGAGGGGCGATCAAGTTCTAGCATCCGCCCAAACAGACCCTAGCCGCTGGGACAAGGAGGCCGTGCCTTGAGGCGGCGCTGGATGGCCAGCGCCGCCCTTAAAGCGCACGAAGGCGCAAGCCAATCCGCACCACCACCTCGGCTAGAGCAGGCCCGACGCTATGCGCCGAGCCTACCCTATACGAGGTGGCGGCCGCGGCTCGCGTCCAGCGAGGGCCTCGTCCCTGAAACGAGCCTGGCTCGAAGACACCTCCCGTGGACAGGGGAAGAGCAGCCTGCGAGGTCGGGGCCTCGATCTGACAGTGCGCCGCGCAACAGCGGCAGACAAGGTAGCGGCCTAAAAGAAACTTGGGTCAAACGTGTTGGAAACGACCCCGAACGGCAGGCCACGAAGGCGCGATTAAATTGTGATTGCGCCGAATCCCACCAGCCCTTTGGGCGTGAGTGGTTTAGAGAGCCCGCTCTGTTATCAACCCCCTTCTTCCCCTTCGGGGAGGGGTTTACCCCTCCCCCTACCCCCTCCCCCTGGGCCTGGAGAGGTCCTTTCGCGGGTCGTCAGGGTGGTCAGTTTCGACTCCTGGGAGGGCTAAAAAAACGACACCCCTCACGAGGATTCTGGCCCCGACGGGGGGAGGCAGAAAAAATGCTCTCCTCTTCTTTGAAGCCAAAATCATTGATTTTACTACGGTTTTGGCCCCATTTTGGCCTTCTGAGGGGGCAGCGCTCATTAAAGCTCCCCTCTTCTGTCAAACCAAAATCATTGATTTTACGAAGGTGTTGGCCCCATTTTGCCCTTCTGAGGGGGCAGCGCTACTTAAAGCTCCCCTCTTCTTTGATCGATTTCCTCCAAGATGGCCCCCAGAAGCGCCCAGGAGGCACCAAGAGGCCCCAAGATTGCCCCAAGAGGCCCCCAGGAGGCCCCCAAGAGGTCTCCAAGAGGCCCCCAAGATGCCCCCAAGATGCCCCCAAGAGGCCCCAAGAGGCCCCCCCGAGGCACCCAAGACGCTCCTGGAAGCCCCTGGGGCCGCCAAGAGGCCCCCAAGACGCCCCAAACGGCCTCCAAGAGGCTCCCAAGAGGCCCGAAGAGGCCCCCCCAAGGCACCCAAGACGCTCCTAGAAGCCCCTGGGGCCGCCAAGAGGCCGCCAAGACGCCCCAAAAGGGGACGAGGTGCCCGAACGCCTCACGCCACGAGGAGCCCGAACGACTCACACCAGGACGAGGGGCCCGAACGACTCACACCACGAAGAGCCCGAACGACTCACACCACAAGGAGGGGCCCGAACGACTCACACCAGGACGAGGCGCCCGAACGACTCACACCACGAGGAGCCCGAACGACTCACACCACGACGCGGGCCCCGAACGACTCACACCACGAGGAGCCCGAACGAGTCACACCAGGAGGAGGGGCCCGAACGACTCACACCAGGACGAGGGGCCCGAACAACTCACACCACGAGAAGCCCGAACGACTCACACCAGGACGAAGAGCCCGAACGACTCACACCACGAAGAGCCCGAACGACTCACACCAGGAAGAAGGGCCCGAACGACTCACACCAGGACGAGAAACCCCAAACGACTCAAACCACGAGGAGCGCTTTCTCTCCCTCCTCCTCCGCCTCGTCCTTCTCCCGCTCCCACCACAAGGAGGATGTACAAGGAGGCGGGAGGAAGGAGGAACAGGGGAGATATGCGGGGGCAGGCGGAAACACGCCTGAAAAACACGACTGTCGGCATGCTTCGCAAAAGTTGCTGTTTTGAGATGGGCTGGTGGGGATACGCGAAGCGTGAAGAATTTCAATAAGCATGCCCATGCTTCAGAGGCTGGAGCGGAGGAAACCCTGGCGGAGAGGAATAAGAAGAAAAGGACAAGGAAAGGAGGAGGCAGAGCACAAATACGTAGCACCCCGCAGTCGTGGATAAGAGTGATGGGGCGGCGAGGACGTCTGCTATCGGTGAGGCTGTGAAGAAGCTCGCCGCAGGCGCTTAGTTTTACAAACTATACAACGAGCCCGCCGCAGGCGCCGATCTTTGGTTAAAGCAATGTGGATGGGTTGCGGGGTGGGTCGCGGGTGGGTCGCGGGTGGACCGCGGGTGGGTCGCGGATGTGTCGCGGGTGGGTCGCAAGCTGGGTCAAGGGTGGGTCGCGGGTGGGTCGCGGGTGGGTCGCGGGTGGGTCGCGTGCGGGTCGCGTGCGGGTCGCGGGGTGGGTCGCGGGTGGGTCGCGGGCGGGTCGCGGGGTGGGTCGCGGGGTGGATCGCCGGCAGGTCGCGGGTAGGTCGCGGCATCTCCGGCACCATCATTCATCATCGTTCATCATCATGGTCATCATGATCGTCATCACCACCAACATCAACATCACACTTCGGAAACAGAAACCGATACCACCAATCCACGGAAACGAATATGGAACCCAACAAACCACGGAAACGGAAACCGAATCCCACAAACCACGGAAACGGACACCGAACCCAACAAACCACAGAAACGGAAACCGAATACATCAAACCACAAAAAACAGAAACCGAACCAAACGGAAACGGAAACCGACCCCAACAAACCACAGAAACGGAAACCGGACGCCACAAGC
Organism: Prorocentrum cordatum; assembly: GCA_963575745.1. NCBI lineage: Eukaryota > Dinophyceae > Prorocentrales > Prorocentraceae > Prorocentrum > Prorocentrum cordatum. The sequence goes on from CAUYUJ010014594.1 coordinate 254,939, forward strand.
CACGGAAACGGAAACCAAACCCAACGCGCCACGGAAACGAAACACGAATCCATCAAACCACGGAAACGAAACACGAACCCAACACGCCACAAAAACAGAAACCGAACCCCACAAAACATGGAAACAACAACCAAACCCAACTTGCCACGGAAACGGCAACCGAACCCAACACGCCACGGAAACAGAAACCGAACCCAACAAGCCACGGAAACGAATACCGAACCTATAGAATCACGGAAACGAAACCGACCGGCATGGAAACGGAAACCGAAGCCCACAACCACAAAAACAGAAACCGAACCCACAAACCACGGAAACGGAAACCGAATCCAACCAACAACGGAAACGGACACCGAACCCAACAAACCACGGAAACGGACACCGAACCCAACAAACCACGGAAACAAAAACCGAACCCAACAAACCACAGAAACGGAAACCGAACCCAACAAACCACGAAAACGGAAACCGAACACAAATAACCAAAGAAACGACAACCGAACCCCACAGACCACGGAAACGGGAACCGTCGAAAGGAATATTTGAAATGTCATGTGTTGTAAGTTGGCTGGCAACTTTTGAACGGAGATTTCGAACACAAGCCACAGAAACAAAAACCACAACCCACAAACCACGGAAAAGAAACCGAAGCCCACAAAATACGGAAACGGAAACCGAACCCTACAGACTACGGAAGCGGGAACATAGTTTTTAAAATCCGCCGGCCCCCTTGTCTGTAGGCCGAAGGTTCGCAGCTTCCTGTGCCAGTTGCAGCTTCCAGTTTCCACTGTTGCAGTTCTGCTTCGTGCTGCTTACTGTTCCTTGTTGATGGACCGCGCGAGGGGGGGGAGGCCCACACGGGCATATTTAGCACGCCCTGAGCGTGTTGTCTGAATTGCTGGGGTGGGTAAAAATTGACACCCCTCACTCAGATCGGCGGGGTCAGGGTCCAAAAACACATGGATTTGCCACATTTCTGACATTCGGTGGCACCCCTCACGCATATCGACGGGGTCAAGGTGCAAAAACACATGGGATTGGCGCACCCCTCACGCAGATCGGCGGGGTCAGGATCCAAAAACACAAATGAAATTCGGTGGCACCCTTCACGCAGATCGGCGGGGTCAGGGTCCAAAAACACATGGGATTGACAACATTTCTGAAATTCGATAACTGGCCCAAATCATGAATTCAACAGGCCCCCGACAGGTCTCCCAAAGAGGTGGTCCACGCCCGCGCCTCCCAAACCTCCCCCCGCACCATTCCGCCCCCCCTCGTCACCAACCGAATCCTATCCGCGCCAAGTCTGACTTCCCGCATTATCCATACTACCTCCCCCATGCCCTTTTGAACTTCACCATGCCGTTGTCAACTTTCCCATGCCGTTTTGAACTTCCCCATGACGTTCTCAACTTCCCCATGTCGTTTTGAACTTTTCCATGCCGTTTTGGACTTCCCCATGCGTATCTGAACTTCCCCATGGCTTTCCCATCTCCCCCATGACAATCGAATCTGCCCCACGTCCACTTAACTGTTCCCATGCGCCATTCAAGTTTCCCGCGGTCGCCAAACCTCCCCCGCGCGCTCGCCACTTTTACCATACTCGCCATCGCAAGCCCGCCTCCCTCATCGCCTTCCGCACCTCATTTGCGATTTTGCCCACAACATCGCTTAATGGACTGTGGATCTCATCAAGATAACACTCCTCACGCAGATCTGCGGGGTCAGGGTCCGAAAACTCAAGGATTCTCAACATTTCTGAAATCCGGTGGCATCCCTCACGCGGATCGACAAGGTCAGGGTCCAAAAACAAATAGGATTTGCTACATGTTTTAAAATCCGGTGGCACCCCTCACGCAGATCGGGAGGGTCAGGGTCCAAAAACACATGGGATTTGCCACATTTCTGAAATTCGGTGGCACCCCTCACGCAGATCGACAGGGTCAGGGTCCAAAAACACAAGAGATTTGCCACATGTCTGAAATTCGGTGGCACCCGTGACGCAGATCCGTAGGGTCAGGTTCGAAAAACAAACAGGTCCCGACACTGCTTCACGGCGGCGCCCCAAACCTCATGATTAAGCTTGTGCGTCTCCCATTATCCGAGACAGGGGGCCTGCGGCATGGGGCGAAGCCCTTACGGATGTACAATGTTGTAGGATGGATGTCAACAACGTCAAGTTTTCAATCGAGATTTCAAACATTGTATGTTGGAAAACAAAATTGGGTGTTGAAAAGCTCAAGTTAAAATTTTGCAAATCGTGATTCCAATCTTTTGGCCACAGGCGGCCCCAAGAAGCCCCAAGGCCACCAAGCCCCGCAGAAGCCCCAAAACTGCCCGAAGGAGTCCCCCGAAATGCCTCGACGAGACCCCAACGAACATCCAAGAGGCATAAGACCCACAACCCGGGCACGGTGGCGGGTTGGGCCCAAACCTGTAAGTCCGCCGCCCCCTGTGGCTTGCCACGGAGATACCTCGCGCTCCAAATGTCAGAGACATGCTTGTTGTTTTTAAGATTTCTACTGCGCTACTGGACCGTCGGCCAAACCTGCCCGCCAACCAGAGAGCCGCGGAGAAGATCTCAACGTCAACAGCAAAGAACCCCAAGGCGGTCACCATGGCCCGAGAAGGTCGCCAAAACGCCTCCAAGGCGGCAAAGATAGCCTCCAAGTCGGTCCCAAACACGCCTCCAAAATGCCCCTTGGACGCTCCAAGAGGACATATACGAGTCCAAAAACCCGTTATAATCATTCGGGTGCTACCCAACTGGGCTTGCTTGCCTAAGGGTTGAAGGTTGGCGCCGCGTACTGTTAACGTCTGTAAGAGGTTTAAGATATCAATCTGGGGGGACAACTTGAAAATAGTTATTCCCGGCGCTGTAGTGCGCAAAAAGAAAACAAAAAGATTGAGGGGTAAACTGGACCGCCGGGGACGTCCCCGCGACCGCTTTGGCGTTCCGCGTGCAGGGGCGGAATCCTGCGCACCCCCTCTTGGCGTCAAGCCACGCCGGCCACTCCCTGCGAACAACATCAAACATCACAAAAAAACAACGGGTGACACGTGTCACCCCCCAAACCACGTGAGAAAAACAAATTGTAAACTTGGAGTTCTGGGAGCTAGAAACAAAAACGGGTGACACGCTTCACCCCCGAAACCGCGTGAGAAAAAACGTATGTAAATTTGGGATCCCAGGTGCCAGCAGAAGGCCATACAGACGTGCAAAAACAACGAGCGGCACGTGCCACCCCCGAAACCGCGTGAGAAAAAAAACTAAATTTGGGATTCTGGGAGCCAACATGAGGCCATTCAACCTCTTAAAAACAAATGAGAATACAACAAACAGTAACAAGTGCCACCCTCGAAACCCTTAGAGAAAAACCAAGTCTAACTTTGGAATTCTGGAAGCCAACATGAGACCAACCTCACAAAAAATAACGGGTGACACGTGCAACCCCCGAAACCGTTTGAGAAAAACAAATCTAAATTTGGGATTCTGGGATCCTAAACAATGCCATTCAACTTCACCAAAAAAACGGGTGACACGTGTCACCGCCCGAACCCGCATGAGAAAAAACAATTGTAAATCGAGAGCTCTGGGAGCCAGCAAAACGCCATTCAGCCTCACAAAAGCAACAAATGACACGTGTCGCCCCCGAAACCGTCTGAGAAGAACCACTTGTAACTTCGGAATTCTGGGAGCCAACATAAGGCCAGTCAATTTCACAAGAAACAACGGGTGATACGTTTCACCCCCGAAACCGCGTGAGAAGAATCAATTGGGAATTCTGGATCCTGGGAGCAAACATTAAACCATTGAACTTCGCAAACAAAAAACAACGGGTTCCACGCGTCACCCCCGAAGCCGCGTGATGGGGAGCAGCAATTTTGAAAAGTTGAATTCTGGGAGCCAACGTAAGGCCTTTCGGCCGCACAAAACACCAGGCGACACGGGCCACCCCCCGAAATAACATGTACAAATTTGGCATCCTGTGTGCCAACATAAGGCCATTCAACCTCGCAACAACAACTAGCGTCCCGCGCCACCCTCGGAACTGTTTGAGAAAAAACGAATGTGAATTCGTAATTCTGGAAGCCAACATATGGCCATTCAGTCTGTCAAAAAAATCGAGAGGCAGAGGAGGAGGCGGAGGAGGAGGAGGCGGAGGAGGAGGAGGAGGCGGAGGCGGAGGAGGAGGCGGAGAAAGGGGAAACTGAAGAAGAGGGGGCCTCTGATGGCCCTCTTGGGGCCTCGTGGGGGCTTTTTTGGGGTCAAGGCCTGCGAGCCTTCGGATGTTGCGATGGGCACATGCCAAACGTTGGGACGACATATGACCAAACATTGGGCTTGTGTTCCCCCAGTCAGTGTTGAACCCCTTGGGGAACACTGGAAAGAGGAAGAGAAAGGAGGAGGAGAGCAAGGAGAAGGCGTAGGAGGCACAAGAGGAGGCCTCTTGATGCCCTCTTAGGACATCCTGGGAGCTTTATGGGAGCATTATGGGTGGCTCTAAGGAGCATTTTGGGGGCGCTCCTGGGGCCTCTTGGGGGTCTCCTGGAGCCTCGGGTGGGCCTCTGGGCCAGCGGAGATCTTCGGCCGTCTTGCATCTTGGAGCCGTTTTGGAGGGATTCGGGGCCGCCTGGGGGTCATATTTGGCCGTATTGCAAGCCTCTTGGGGGCCTCTTGGGCCGTCTCGAGGCACATTTTTGGGGCCAATGGGCTTGTCTGGGAGCATCAGATTTTCGAAAAGGCGAGAAAACTAAGTTCATTACATGAACTCGGCGCGACCCCAATTAGGGGAATGCCTTTTGCATGGGCGCATCGCTGGGCGCATCGCTTGGCATTGCTTGGCATGGGTTGACATTGCTTTGCATTGCTTGGCAATGCTTGGGGCAACGGGTGGCGGTGAACCCGAGGAACCACCGAGGAACCCGGGGAACCTGAGGAACCTCCGAGGAACGGGCAACGTAACAATAGGAGGCACCAGGGGCGGGGATCCCGAGGAACCCGAGGAAGCTCCGGGGAACCGGCCAAGTAGAACAATAGGAGGCACCAACCATTGACCAAGTAATAGCCCGTTAGGCAAGCCCGATTGGGGAAATAGAAAACACCGGGGGCGGGGAACCCGAGGAACCCGGGGAACCAAGGAACCTCTGGGAAACAGGTAACGTAACAATGGGAGGCACCAGGGGGAGGGAACCCGAGGAACCCGAGGAACCTCCGAGCTACGGGCAACGTAATGTCCAAAACCTGTTAAACAAATGCTGACCCTCCCCCCTCCCCCCCCGGATCCCGACTGCCATTCATTTGCCGCCGAATAACGATCCCCCCCTGGAAAATATTCCACGTGGGCCGAACGATGCGATTGATAAATGCAAGCATGTATGTTTGTATACATATATGCGTATACACACGCACGCACGCGCATGCATTGGCATATGCGCATGAACTGCATGCGTGCAGATGTGCAGGCTACTTCGGTCGACGAGTAGGTAGTTCTCGTCTTACTGGAGCACTGCACGTATGTACGCGCGCGACTGCGCGTGCGTGCGCGCGGTGGCGTCCAGTTCTCGCGAGCGGTGTGAGGCTGACTGGCCTTCTGTTGGCTCCCCCAAACCCGAATTTCCAATTTGTTTTTCGCACGCGGTTTTGGGGGTGACACGTGTCACCAGTTGCTTTTGTGAGGCTCAATGGCCTCTTGCTGGCTTTGGAATGCCAAATGTTTGAATTGGTTATTCTCTCACGGTTTCGGGTGTGACACGTATCGTTCGGTGTTTTCTTTGTTATGAAGTTTAATGGCCTTATGTTGGTTCCCAGAGTCCAAACTTGAAAATTGGTTGTTCTCAGACGGTTTCGGGGGATGCACGTGTCACAGGTCGTTTTTGTGATGCTGGATGGCCTTCTGCTGGCTCAAAGAATCCCAAGTTTACAATTGGTTTTTCTCACGCGGTTTCGGGGGTGGCACATGTCACCCATTGCTTTTGTGAGGCTGAATGGCTTCATTTTGGCTCCCACAGTCACATTTGCAATTGTTTTTTCTCAGGCGGTTTCGGGGGTGACTCGTGTCACCCGTTCTTTTTGCGCGGTTGAATGGCCTTATGTTGTTCTCCAGGATCCCAAATTTACAAGCTGTTTCTTTAACTTCGGGGGCGATTCGTGTCGCCCGTTATTTTTGTGAGGTCAAATCCTAAATTTACTATTGGTTTTCCCATACGGTTTCAGCCCGTATTCGGGGGGGCGGTCCAAAATGGAAAATCACCCTGGAACGGTTCTGGGGTGATTTTCCTGCTGGACCCCTCAAGATTCTAGCGGGGGTCCCAAGCGAGAGAGAAGGCTCCAGGCAGATACTCTATTCGGAAAATGCTTTTGGGAGTATGGTACACCCCTCCACCTACCCCCCGCAAGAGCCTCCTGTGCTGGGAGGGTCCCGGATGGACAGATATCCTGAAATAGTCGGGCGGGGTGTTCCGTCGGCCCGCCCCGAGATTCTGACGGGGGGGCCCTACCGAGAGAGAAGGCTTCCCAATCTGATATCTGATTTGGGACATGCTAATTTTCATGGCTCGGGTATACCCCCTCATCCCCCGGAGCGCCTTCTGTACAGGGGGGAGGGCAGATGGAAGATCACACCGGAACGATTCTGGGGTGGTTTTCCATCTGGGCCCCCTCGAGCTTCGACTCTTCGGGGCGCCAGACGATGGAGAATGACAATGACTAATTGTGGGGCTCTGGTACACCACTCCACTTATCAGAAGATCCTGCAATCACGACTCAAGTCGGGCCTGTCCCCCTGCAGGGGGATGTTCGACGAAAAAGAAGAAATACCCCAACAATAACCAACAAATAATTAAAAAATAGTCCGGGGACTATTGTTTGAGTATTGTTTTATCTTTTGGGGGCACGTTGGGGGTATTTATAATTTTTCGTGGAAAAAAAACCCTGTAGGGGGACACGCCCGACATACATCACGACCCCAGGAACACCTGGATCGTGATCCAACTGTCCCGGGCGCGCCGCGCCCCGAGAGGAGAGCCCGAGAGGATGATAGCCCGAGAGAGCCTCCTCGCCGCCTCTCCTCGCCCGAAGCTCCCCTCCCCGCTCGCCCCCTCCTCTCTCCTCGCCGACTCGCCTCGCCGACTCTCCTCGGGTCCTCCTCCCGGGAGCCTCGTCCCCGACTCGCCTCGCCGACTCTCCTCGGAGCCTCCTCCCCGAGTCTCTCCTCCCCGAGCCTCCTCTCCGAGCCTCCTCCCCGAGCCTCCTCCCCGAGCCTCCTCCCCGAGCCTCCTCCGCCCCGAGTCTCCCCTCCCCGAGTCTCCTCCCCGAGCCCCCTCCCCGGCCTCCCGCTATTCTGAGGCCCCCCCCGAGACTCGGCTGGGCGGGCCCAGCAAAGAGAGAGAGAGGGCCTCCCAAGACTTGAAAAGGGATGTTCCCAAGGCTTTGCAAGGATGTTGGCACCTGTGCCTCTCGGCCTTCCGGCGGCCCACGACGGCCCAAGGTGCCTCCAGGATAGCCCCAGGGCGACCCCAGAGGCCCAAGAGGGCTCCAAGACGGCTCAAACAGGCCTCCCAGACGCCCGAGACGGCCTCCAAGACGGCCCCGAAACGCCCCAAGAGGGCCACAAGTCGGCCCAGAGAGGCGCGCAAGACGGCTCCCGACGGCGTCAGGACGCGCCAGGAGCGTCCCCAGACTGCCAGAGGGCCTCCCATGGAGCCTCCAGCGGTCCCCGGAGGCCCAAGGACACCCCCCAGGAGGCCTCCAAGGGGCCCCCAGGAAGCTCCCAGGAGGCCACAAGAGTGACCCAAGAGGCTCCCAAGGGGCCTCCTCCTCCTCTCCTCTTCCCCCTCCTCCTGGTGTTGTTTCTCCCTCACGTGTTCTCCGAAGGGTATCCACAACGGCTGGGGAAATACGGAGTCCGATAATAGCTTGGCCGAGTGCGGGCCGCAAATTGTGTCACCCCGATTCTTGCAGAAGGCAAGGGGCCGCGGTGATTCGCCGACATCTGGTGTCTTCGAAAATAAACCAATTAGGGAAAGAGAGAGGGAGAGAAGCACGAGAGAGAATAAAAAGAAAGACAGAAATCCGTCGACCCTGTCAGCGTGTGGAATGCGTTGTTCGTTGTGGTTGTTGTCCTTGTACGTACTCGTCGTCTTCTTTTCTGGTCCGTCGCCGCTCCCCCCTCTTTCCCTGGGCATTCGTCCTCAAGTGCGCCAGCCAAAGCGACATGAAAGCAACCCAGCCAAAGCGAAATTCCCTTTGCCCTTTGATCCTTTCCCTTCCCTTTGATCCCTTCCCCGCAGGGGGGGGGTCATGGGTCAAAATACCATCCCCTGCTTACGGCTTTTATAGGCGGGCCCTCTGTAGATGCGCTGGAGGAGGGAGGGTTCGTCACGACGCATCTGCAAGAGCGCCCCTAGACGGCCCAAGCCCCACAAGACATCCCAAGAACGCTTAAGGACGGCCAAAGGGGGCCCTCAGACGGGTCAAAAGAGCCCCACAAGGACTCTCAAGAAGGCCCAGAGGCCATATTCATTGATTTTCGGAAAGGTTTTGTCCCCGCCCTCTCCCTCCTTTTTCGTCGAGAGCCGAGGCCTCCAGAATTGGTTGCTCCTACTCGCTTCCTCTCGCTGCTGCCCCACTCCTCCTCCTCCTCCTCCTCCTCCTCCTCCTCCTCCTCCTGCTCCTCCTCCTCCTCTCCTCCTCCTCCTCCTCCTCGCTGCTCCCTCCTCCTCCTCCTCCTCCTCCTCCTGCTCCTCTCCTCCTCCTCCTCCTCCTCCTCCTCCTCATCCTCCTCCTCCTCCTCATCCTTCCCCCCCTCCTCATCCTTCCCCCCCCCTCCTCATCCCTCACCCGCCTCCACCCCTTCCTCTTTCCCCCCCCCACTCCTCCTCCTCCTCCTCCTCCTCCTCCGCCTCCTACCCACCGCTCGTTTTCATCTTCCTCGTCTTCAGGGTCGGCGGCGAAGGCCGTAAGGCCTTCGCAATCAAGACATAAAGAGAGAGAGAGAGGGAGGCAGGGAAAGCGATAAAGAGGGAGAAAGAGAGAGAGAGAGAGAGAGAGCGCGCAGATGCCCAGCAACTAGACAGATGCAACTGCCGCCTCGTCGCGATCTGAGGCGATGCCTCAGCCGGAGGCCTAGGCAGCACGTCATGCTAGCAAAAAGGACAAGCGGCCCGTCGATAGCCATTAATGTAATGCACGTCCCGCATAACGCCTCAGCGACTGACATGCACCTCGACCTGATCGAGATCCACGAGAACCCCAAGGATATCTTCATTGCGGCGTGATGCAAGTGGCCATTGCCAGGCTCGAAAAAAAAAGTACGATCCCTCTGTGCGGCCGATGAAGCCGTCCAGCGGTTGCGTCGGCCGCCACACTCCAAACTGCGGCTCCGAACTGCGGCGGATCACTGTCAGTGGTCTTCATGTAAAATCGCGGACCCCTTTGTCATACCTTGTCTGCTAAACGCACTGGTATCCGCCACCGTGCCCTGAGGCACGAGCTGGAGGATCCTCAGGCCCTTGGCTCATCCCCTGATCCTCAGTCCACAATCCTGAGGACTCTGTAAGAGGCCTCGACCCCTAGCTCTCAAATCTACTAGTACCAGGGCTTCCCGCGCACCTTTCTCTTTCGGAGTCAAGGGGTCTCAAAGAGGGACCAAGAGTGCCCTGGGAGGCCTCCAAAACGGTCTAAGAGTGCTCCGAGTCGCCGAAAGATCGTTCCAAGCCGATTCAGCCAAGAGACGCATCGAAGACGCCCCGCGAAGCCTCCAAGAGCTTTCCAAGAGGGCCCAAAAGGCAAAGTGAATTTGAATTGATCTTGTCTTGTGATTCTTGAAAGATTTGGGCCTTCTCGCCTTTCGGCTTCCCGACGCTCCAAGACGGCCCAAGAGGCCCCAGAGATTGCTCCAAGACCGCCAAAGAGGCCTCCAACGGCCCAAGGGCCCCAAGACGGCCCACCATGATTCCGAGATGGCCCAAGAGGACTCCAAGATGGAGACAAGAGGGGTGCCCTTAACGGACATGTCGAGCGGCGCCAAGATGGCTTCAAGGGCCATCCAGAGGGCCAAGATTCGCCCCCAAGAGATCCTAAAGGCCTCCAGCACGCTCCCAAAGAGACCACCAAAAGGCCCCCAAGACGCCTGCAAGAGGCCCCCGAGAGGCATCCCAACTTATCCTGAGATCCGACGTTGCAAAAATAATGCAACATCGCACAAATCACGACCAGAGCCCTGGACCCCATCTTTCTGCAACATGTTTCGAGCCGGATCGATATGTGAGGGTCCTGGGGCCCGAAACGCGGCGAAAACGCCATGCGAAACAATTGCAACGCCAGCATCTCAGGGTACCCTGGTATGCATCCAACACGCGTGCTGGACGTCTGGGAGGTTCTGCTTCTTTTCTATATATATATATATATATATAGATAATCCCACTGAGGCTTCGCCTCAACCCGCCGGCCACCCGGAGAGCTGAACAACATCGCCAGGCCGATGCCTTTCCCACTCCAAGGTGGCCCAGGATGGCCTCCAAGCCTCCAAGACGGCCAAGGTGCCTCCAAGAGAGCCCAAGATGGTCCAAGATACACCCAAGACGGCCTGAGATGCACCGAAGAAAGCCCAAGATGACGCCCAGATGGCCCAAGACGACCCGAGAGGCCCCAAAGTGGCATCCAAGATAGGTCCAAGAGGACTTCCATGAAGGCCTGACGAGGCCAACATCACTGATTGTGCGTAGGTGTTTGAGAAAATTCGGCATTTGCTTGTTTTCGGCCTTCCGACGGCCCAAGACGGCCCAAGAGGCCCCCAAGATCGCCCAAGAAGGCCCCAGGACAGCGTGAAGAGCTTCAAAGACGGCCCCCCCCCAGGAGCCCGAAACGGCCGAAGAGGCCTCCAAGGCGCTCAATAAATCCTTCAAGACGACCCTGAAGCGCGAGGACCCCAAGATAGCCCAGAGAGGCTCCCAAGACGGCCGAGAGGCCCCAGAGGCCCCCAAGAGACCCAAGGAGGACACCAAGAGACCTCCAAAAGGCTCCCAGGAAGCTCCCAGAGGGCCCCCAAGAGGCCTCCGAAAGGCCCCCAGGAAACTCCCAGGAGGCCCCAAGAATGACCCAAGAGGCTCCCACCAGGTCTCCTCATCTGTCTCCTCATCATCCTGTTTCCACCCTCTCCTCATCATTCCCTTCCGCCCCATCGTGTTCTCCGAAAGGCTTCCACAACGGCTGGGAGAACGCATGGTCCGATAGCGCGGCCAGACTTTGTCCACATGTTTGGCCACATAGGCGTATCCTAAAAGGAAGGGGGCGGCGGCGATTCACCACAAGCGCCTTCGACAAACATGGCCCACATGCGTATTCGTTGAGGCACGTCGGCCGTTCAAACGGATGTCCATGCTCGAGCTGTTGTGTTGAGGCGGCCCCACACTACTTCCACCGTGGGAGTCGCGACAAATAAGCCTTGGACAAAGCAACACCACCACGTATGTGGTCCATGCCTTCCCGCTCGGCGCCGTCGTTCCGTCAAGCTGGAAGAGAGGAGATTGCGAAGGCCGCGTATGAGGGTGACGAGGTCGTGCTGCTGGCTCCAGCTTGAGATCCAAGGCTGCGGCCGGACCCGGACGCACTGATCTCCTTCAAGAAGATGAGACCCTTGGCCGGCCAAGCGGAAGAACATTCGAGGGTACCCTCCCCCAGGATGCACCAGAACAGCCAACAGATTCGAGAAGCATCACTGGCCATCGCTCGGACGTCCATTCCCTGTTTTGGTTTCGTGCGTGGTTTTTTCGCCAACTGATCAAGGATGCTCCTCGATGGTCCTCGCCGAAGGAACAATGCACACGTCCGAGCGATGCCGCCAAGATTAGGGCTCCCCCTCCGAACCGACCCCGATCTCACACCTCGGTCCGGCCGTACGACGAGCAGACCTTCCGCCAGAGAAGTCGGACCAATCGAACGGGCCTCTGTAGCTGATCCAGGTTGGCCCCCTGGGAGGCCCGAACGCGTGCTTCTATTTGAACGGTGCGACGCGCATTGGCTCTGCACTCGCTACCCCGCTGTGCCCGGGTGCCTGTTGCCTGGCACCGAGGCGCTGGTACCCATCGGGGCCCTGGGAGTTTATCCAGGGACGTGTGGGGGGGAGGGTCCTCCTCCTGCTCCTCCGCCTCCTCCTCCCCCGCCTCCCTCCTCCTCCAGCCCCCTCCAGACCCTCCCTCCAGGCACCCAAGAAGTCGAAACGTACCCGACGCACCAACACCCACCCCCTGTGCTCAGCACGCGAGTCTCCGACGGAAAGCGCCACGGCGACCTCCTGTCCTCCGGGTGCGCCACGGCGACCTCTGTCCCTCCTCCCTCCTCCTCCTCCTCCTCCTCCTCCTCCTCCTCCTCCTCCTCCTCCTCCTCCTCCTCCTCCTCCTCCTCCTCCTCCTCCTCCTCCTCCTCCTCCTCCTCCTCCTCCTCCTCTCCTCCTCCTCCTCCTCCTCCTCCTCCTCCTCCTCCTCCTCCTCCTCCTCCTCCTCCTCCTCTCCTCCTCCTCCTCCTCCTCCTCCTCCTCCTCCTCCTCCTCCTCCTCCTCCTCCTCCTCCTCCTCCTCCTCCTCCTCCTCCTCCTCCTCCCTCCTCCTCCTCCTCTCCTCTCCTCTAAAGTGAAGAAAAAAACGCCATAAACAGAAACTTCTGGCGCTCCGCGCGGATTTCTTGGATCTGCGCTGGACTCCCCTCCCTGGCGCGAGGAGCGCGCCAGAGGCGGCGCCGGAGGCGCCGCCCAGGGGGGCCCAGGCGCCGATCCAAGAAACCTGCGAGGAGCGCCACAGTGTATGTTCATGCGTTCCTCCTGTCCACCGGCGGGACTCCTCTGTCCCTCATCCCTCCTCCACTCCTCCTTCTCCTCCTCCTCCTCCTCCTCCCCTCCTCCTCCTCCTCCCTCCTCCTCATCTCCACCTCCTCCTCCTCCTTCTCCTCCTCCTCCCCTCCTCCTCCTCCTCCCACTCCTCCTCCCCCCTCCTCCGCCTCCTCTTTCTTCCTCATCGTCCTCCTTCTCCTCCTCCTCCTCCTCCTCTTCTTCTATGTGTTTCGTATTATTACCATTATTATTATTCTTCGTATTATTATTGGCATCATTGTTATTACTATTCGTATTATTCGTATTCTTCTTGTTTTTATTCTTATATTCTTCTTATTCGTCTTCTTCTTATCATTATTATTATTCTTATTATTACTCTTCGTATTATATTATTATTCCTCCTCCTCCTCCTCCTCCTCCTCCTCCTCCTCCTCCTCCTCCTCCTCCTCCTCCTCCTCCTCCTCCTCCCTCCTCTCCTCCTCCTCCTCCTCCCCCCTCCCCTTCTCTTTCTCTTTCTCCTCCTCCTCCTCCTCCTCCTCCTCCTCGTCCTCCTCCTCCTCCTCCTCCTCCTCCTCCTCCTCAGCCTCCTCCTCCTCCTCCTCCTCCTCCTCTTCCCCCTCCTCCTCCTCCTCCGCTTGGTCGCCGGCGCTGGGCCCTGGCCCTCCCCGTCGGCGTGCCGGCCGGGGCGGCGCGGCGCCTGCGACAGCTCCTGGACCTTCCGGGGGTCGCCCTGGGTGTTGAGCTCCGTCTGCACCGCGGCCCTGCGGCGCAGGTGGGCGCCGAGCTTGGCCTCCTGGCACGGCGAGGGCCAGGGCGAGCCGCAGTGAGGATTCGGCGGCGAGCCCCGACCCCCTCGCGTTAGGTCGGGCGTGTCCCCATGCAGGGGGACTTTGGACGAAAAACTAAAAATGCGCAAAAAAATGCTCCCCAAATGCTGGAAAATAGCCGAAACAAAAAAAATCAACTGACTATATTTTGACTATTATTGAACATTCCTCCTGTAGAGGGACAGGCTCGACTTCCCCTCGCGTCGTGAAAACGTGAAACTCACGACGGGAGGTTTGTCACAAATTTCGGCATCGAGGGGTCCTCACCGGGCTTCGGGGCCGTCAATACAACGACTCGGGGTGAAAAACCCGGTCCCCGCGAGTGGGTCCGGACCTCTGGGGGTCGCGTGATGAGAAAATCATGACGTCGGGGGTCTGGGTGCACCGCGATGAGGATTCGGCGGCGGGGGGGGGGCGAGAAGGAGGAGGCCCTCTCAGAAGGCGGCGGGGCTCCTCAAGGAGCCCTCTGGCCTTTGGGTGGTCTGCTGCGTCAGGCTGGTGGACTTCCGAGCCGTCCGAAAGCGCCCCCGCCCCCTCCTCCTCCACCTCCTTCTCCTCCTCCTCCTCCTCCTCCTCCTCGTTTTACTCCTCCTCCTCCTCCTCCTCCTCCTCCTCCTCCTCCTCCTCCTCCTCCTCTTCCTCCTCCTCCTCCTCCTCCTCCTCGTCCTCGTCCTCCTCCTCCCTCCTCCTGCCTCCTCCTCCTCCTCCTCCTCCTTCTTCTCCTCCTCCTCCTCCACCTCCTCCCTCCTCCTCCTCCCGGGGCTGTCCGTCGAGTGGCACGGCGAGGGGCACGGAAGCGCTGCAGTCAGTCCACGGCCATGGTGAGGGTGCGGGTGCAAAAAGTGTCATGCAGGGCCCCGGGGGGTCCCGTGTGTCCTTCGGAGCTCCTTGGATAGGGGAACGAACATTGACACAAGCATAACAACTCGGAGGTCCGCGCGGATTTTTCGGATCGGTCGGCGCCGGACCCCCCTAGCGGCGTCTCCGGCGCCGCCCCTGGCGCGCTCCGAGCGCCAGGGCGGGGGGTCCGGCGCCGATCCGAGAAATCCCCGCGGACCTCCGAGTTTGTATGTTTATGTCATTGTTCGTTCCCCTATTGGGCGTCGACGTTGGCTCAGCATGGGCTGATGGAGCAGGGCTGCAGTCGAGGGCCATGGTAAAGATGCAAAGGAAGGCTGCCCTGCAAGACCCCTTGAGGTCCTGTGTGCCGTTCGGAGCCCCTTGGACGTCGGCGTTGGCTCAGGATGGGCCGAGGAACCAGGGCTGCAAGGGTGGCCTTGATCAAGCAGCGCAGCCGTACTGTGGATTTTGACTCTATGTTACCATGATCCTGAAGAGAAGGTGGACGAACGTGGCCATGGGTTTCAAGGACCGCGTCGGGGTCGCATCGGAGTCTTCAGGGGACTGCCTGGCCATTGAATAATCTTCCCGCAGCGCCGCTCTCCCCTCCTGCCGCCGCCCAATGTTACACATCGGAGCCCCAGGTGCGGCAATGGTCCCGTCAAAAGCCAGCTTTGGATGAGAACCTGGGGGGATGCTGAGTCGATCCTTAAATTTGTTCTGCACCAAAGTTGTAGATAATCTGCACTGCGTCCCACGATGCGCGACGGGCGGACGTGAGGAAATCCACCGGTACCGATGCCGCTGCGCCGCGGACCTCTGCGCGGGGTGCTCCCCGACCAGAACCTCGGGGCACAGCCAAGCGGCGGCGACGAGTGCCTCCGAAGGGGGCCGAGGAGGACGGAACGCGAGGCAAGGGTGGCGGTATGGCTGCCTTTCCCTCCTCCGAGGGTGGGCTCCTCCTCCTCGTCCTGCTCGTCCTCCTCCTCCTCCTCCTCCTCCTCCCTCCTCCTCCTCCTCCCTCCTCCTGCTCGTCCTCCTCCTCCTCCTCTCCTCCTCCTCCTCCTCCTCCTCCTCCTCCTCCTCCTCCTCCTCCTCCTCCTCCTCCTCCCTCCTCCTCCTCCTCCTCCTCCTCCTCCTCCTCCTCCTCCTCCTCCTCGTCCTCCTCGAGCCTCCTCCTCCTCCTCCTCCGCTCCCCACGGCCAGCCCGACCCCGACGCTCGGCCGAGCTCTGCGCACCAGGCGCGGGCGGGTGGGGCGGGCGGGCCCAGGCCGCCGCCTCTCCCCCCACGGGTTCGCACCTCCTCGCTCGCTCGCTGAGCGCGCCTCCGCGGCGTCCTCCTCGCCCCCGCCCCCGCACGGCCTCCGCCCTCCCCCCGCTCCCGTCGCCCCCTCCTCCATCACCCGCTCCGCCCCCCACCTCCCTCGGCCCAAAAACTCGCCCTCCATGCCCTCCCGCCTCCCGTCGCCCTGGGCCAGCACGTCGGGACAGAGCCCCTCCCCGAAGGGAGCCACCGCGGGAGGGCGCGGCGCCCGCGGCGCCTGCGTCCAGTGCACCGCGAAGGAGGGGCCCAAGGCGGTGTACCTCGGGGGCGGCAGCCGCCTCATAGGTCATGATGCGTACTCTTGTTTCCTCTTGTGTGCGTTTGTGTGTGTGCTTGCTTGTGTGTGTTGTGTGGGTTTGTGTGGTCGTGTTGGTGCTTGTGTTTGTGTGTGTGTTCTGTTGTGTGATGATGTGCTGTGTTGTGCTGCGCTGTGTTGTGTTGTGCTGTGTTGTGTTGTGTTGTGACCCCCAGACAACCAGGACAACCCATGCTGACTAATGACGACAAGACGGCCTACCTCGGACAACCCCTTGGACAACGCAGCGGGGATTCGGACAACCCCACGGGACAACCCCCCTTGGACAAGCCTGCCCAGGATTTCATCATCAAGACGTAGTCAATGTTCTTTCTTGAGCCATACGAAACCAGCACGCGAGGTCGCATGCGGCCGGTCAGGGGAATCGCAAGGCCTGCGACCCAATCTCCGGACACACCTCTCTCCCATCTTCCTCCGAGGAGGGGGCAAAGATAAGAGGAAGGAGGAGGAGGAGGAGGAGGAGGAGGAAGAGGAGGAGGGGAAGGAGGAGGAGGCGGACGACGAGAAGGAGGCGGAGCGAGAAGGAGGAGGAGGAGGCGGCCGACGAGAAGGAGGAGGAGCGAGAAGGAAGGAGGGGAGAGAAGAGGGAGGAACAGGAGGAGGAGGAGGAGGAGGAGGAGGAGTAGGAGGAGGAGGAGGAGGAAGCGAGGCTCCCCCCTCTCCTCCCCCCTCCGCTCGGGGAGCCCGCCTCCCGCAGGGGGGGAGGCGCCTCAGCAACCTCTTCCGAGTCTCCAGCCCGAACAGGAAGGGGCAGGCCCGCGGCACCGCGACCTGGGGCTCCCGCGGCAGCGGGCGCGCGCCCCGCACCGCCCCTCCCCATCCCTCTTTCGCGTCCCTCCCCCCCTCTTCTCCTGCCCTCTCCTCCTCGCCCTCCTCCTCGCCCTCCTCTGCCCCCCCCTCCCCCCCCTCCTTGACCCTTCAGCTCCTCCGTTCCCCACCGCCCCCTCCCCGCCCTCCACCCAGAACCCCACGGAGACAATCACCCGTCGCTGCCCTCAGCCTCTGGGTCATCTAACATCTCGCATCGCGCCCGGCGGCGCGCGACTCACGGCCAAATCTCGTCGCACGCTCGCGGGGCCACCTCGGGAAAGGACCGCCGCGCGCCAACCGAGGGGCGAGTGGTTTCGCGCCGCTGGGGCTGGCCTAGATCCTGGAGGAAGCGGGGGAGGAGAGGAGGAGGAGGAGGAGGAGGAGGAGGAGGAGGAGGAGGAGGAGGAGGAGGAGGAAGAGGAGGAGGAGGAGGAGGAGGAGGAGGAGGCGGAGGACTGCAGAACTCTCGATTGGACTCGCGCACCCCCGCGAAGGGGGCAAGAGGTCCGCGCAGGCCACTAGCGACGACGGCGACGGCGACTGGTGGCCAAGGCGACGACGACACGGCACGACGACCGAACCGACGAAAGCGACGACGACGAGCAGCAGCTGCCAACGCGGGACGGGCGCAGCGGATGTGGCGCGCCGCCCGCGCCCCATCGGGGGAGAAGAAAGAGGAGGATGAGGAGGAGCAGGAAGAGGAACAGGAGGAGGAGGAGGAGGCGGAAGAGGAGAGGGGAGGAGGAGGAGGAGGAGGAGGAGGAGGAGGAGGAGGAGGAGGAGGAGGAGGAGGAGGAGGAGGAGGAGGAGGAGGAGGAGGACCAGTGAAAACCCGATGTTGGAATAAGTCCTCTCTTCACAGGCCCCTACAACGATTCATTTTCACAAGGAACTGCATCGTTGGAAGACAACCGCTTGAAGACCCTGACACGTGCCAAAATCGGCCGACCCTGTCGGCGTGTGGAAGACGTATCCTGGTCTCGTCATCTTGCGTGGGTCGTCGCCGCCCACGAGATCGTCACGTCGGCTCCAAGAGGGGTGGTCGGCTCCCCTCGGGGGAAGGGAGCTGTCCACGACGCCGCCACGTCGGCTCCAAGAGGGGGAGAGGTCGACTCTCCCCAGGCTAGGGGAGCGGCCGCGACCCGGAGGGAAGCCAATCTGCTCCCCCCCGGACACGGGGGGGAAGCCAATCTGAGCAACGTCGTAGCTTACTCGAAGGGAAGCCCCTTCCCTTGTACCCCTTCCCCTCGAGGGGGCGGGGGGGGAGGGGAGGGGTGGGGGGGGGAGGGGGGGGGAACCAGGGGATACGCTGGGAGGGGGTGCTTCCGGGCGGCCCCCTTCGGGCTAGGGGAGCGGCCGCGACCCGGGGGGAAGCCAATCTGCTCCCCCTGGACACGGGTGGGAAGCCAATCTGAGCAACGTCGTAGCCTACTCGAAGGGAAGCCCCTTCCCTTGTACCCCTTCCCCCCGACGGGGGGGGACCACCCAGATACGCGGGGGGGAGGGGGGATCACCCGGGCGGCTCCCTTCGGGGAGGGGGGCGGCCGCGACGCGGAGGGGAGCGGCCGCGACGCGGGGGGGAAGCCAATCTGAGCAACGTCGGTGTTTACTCGAGGGGGGGGGGTCCCGGAAGGGGTCCCAAGGGGGGTCCCGGGTCAGAATACCAGCTTCCCGGGGCCCATGGCCCGCCATCTCCCTCCCATTTCAGTCGAGGGCCGAGGCCTCCAAGGTCGGCGGCACCGGCCGTGAGGCCTCAGCAATATTGTTGTCTGGATTCCAACGCCATGGATCAACCTGACTGTTTCGTCTTGACGATCTTGAACCGACCATTTCTGAGAATTCAACACCACGAACCAACGTGAATGTTGCACCCTCATTATCCTAAATAATTCCAAAACGTTTGTTCTGGTACGCTAACCATGGGAACCCGTAGAACGATCACAAATTGTACAACCCAATGTGCGCGGCGCTAAAACGAAAACAACACTTTGAAAACCACCAGCCCTCATTCCGTGAAACTCGTTCACTTTTTGTTTACGAATGCGCGCGGCGCTAAGGCGAGAGCCACATTTCGAAAACGACCCGCTCTCAAGACGTGAAGCTCGTACAAATGTTTAAAAACTAATGTGCGCCGCGCTAAGGCGAGAGCCACTTTTCGAAAACGGCCCGCCCTCCATCTGTAAGACTGTTGCCAACGTTTAGGCCTCAGGGTCACACTTGGTGAAGTCTCCAGCTAAACGCCCAGACCGCCATAAAAACTGGTCTCGGGGTGCGACAGGGAGACACTATTTTCGGGGAGACGTAAGACTCGGGTACGGGGACTCGGGTTGGCCCGACAGCGCCCTCATAAAAATGACGAGGCCCAATCTGAAATTTGACGCGAGCTCCCGCTGCCGACATCCCACGAAAACTGGACGGTCCAAATCCAGGACGCGCTCGTCAAAAAAACGTAAGCAAACCCGAGTTCCGGCTTACTCGGGTCTTGCGTTTCCCCGATATTTACAAGGAATAGGAATAGAGGAGGGGCCGTCGTGGAGCCCTGTTAGGCCGCCCTGGGGCCCTCCGGGGAGCCCTGGGGCCCGGCCTGAGGCGGTGGACCACCCCAAAAACATGGAAACACCGTAGGGAGATCACAGCTTGTCGCCTCTGAGGGCGCTCGTCTGGGGCCTCGGGCGCCCACTGAAGCCTGCCCGGGGCCGTCCTGGCGCTTTCTTAGGGCACCATTGGAGCCACTTGGACCGAAGACCTGAAATTTTGGTTCACGCTCCCCCTCTTGAACAGATTTTGGGGCCGTCTGTAGAGCCTCTGAGGCCATCTTGAGCGCTCCTGGGGCCAACCTGGAGCCCTGTTAGGCCGACCTGGCGCCTTCTTGGGGCATCATGGGAGCCTCTTGGGCCGAAGACCTTAAGTATTGCTTCGTGCTCCCCCTCTTGAGCGTATTTTGGGGCCGTCCGTAAGGCTTCTTAGGCCGTCCTGGACGTTCTTAGAGCTCTGTTAGGCCGTCCCGGGCCCTCCTGGGGGCCCCTTGGCCAGTCCTGAGGCTGTGTTGGAGGCCTCTTGTGCCGTCTGGGCTTGTCGGAAACTCGCGAAAAGTGGAGGACCCCAGAAACATTATAAAAAAGCAGAAAGGGAAATCAACCATTGTCGCCTCTCGGGGCACTGGGGACTCGGGCGCCCACTGAAGCCTAGAACTCGAAAGGTTGGTTCGTGCTCCCCCTCTTGTCTAAGGCCTTTGGGGCAGTCTTGGGCGCCCCTGGGGCCGCCATGGAGCCCAATTAGGCCTTCACGGGGCCCTCCTGTGAGCCTCTTGGGCCGTCTTGGCGTGCCGGAAACTCGAAACGTGGAGGAACCAAACAACTTGAACAAGAAAAACTCTTCGGCGCTCTCGGGGTGTAATGGACCAGTCCAGTACGGCATGTTAGTGTCGTGTCGACCCCTGCGTTGGTTCCCAACATCGCGGGGATCGTTCAACCTTGAACGATCGGCCTTTCCCGAAACGTCAGGATCTTTCAACATCGACCGATTCTGGATCGCCAGCGGCGTTCAACGTCGAACAAAGGAAGCGGGGTCGCCGCCAGTCGGCACGACGTGACAATGTGTGGGCAATCTGGGCGCAAACGATGCCACTTTGGGTGCCACGAGGGGGCCCCTGGGGCCCCTGGGGCGGTCGGGTGTACCACTGGCCCTGGTCTCAGGCCCTCCAGCGGCCTACTCCGGGATATGCAGATGTATGTGTACATATATATATATATATATATATATAGATATGTATATATCGATGTGTATGTGTGGCGGTATATGTAAATGTATATGTGTGTATGTAGATGCGCGCATGTAGATGTATGTGTAGGTGTATATGTATATGTATATGTATGTGTAGGTGTATGTGTATAGGTCGATATATCGATGTATATGTGTATGCATGCCTGTACATGAAGACATTCTACGTATGTGCGCAAGTATATGCATATGTGTAAATAGATATGCATATACCTATGTGTATGTATACGTTTATGCTGATGTACAGGAAAATGTACAGGACATGCATGTCTACAGGTACATGTATATGTATGTGCAACTATGTGGATGTGTAGATTTATATGGATATGTATATGTACATATACCGTATATGTAAATGTATATGTCTAGATATGCGTGTATGTATGTGTAAATGTTGATGTATAAGAAAGTGTACATGTATATGTATACGTGCCCGTGTATGTCTATGTATGTGTACATGTACTGGTATATGTGTATGTATATGTGTGCACCTGTGGAAGAAGGTGTATAAGGTTGTGTAGGTGTGCATGGATGTGTATATGTATGTATATTTATGTATATGTGGTTATATGTATGTGTATGCGTATGGATACGGATATGTACATAACATATAAATGTGTGAACATAGATGTAGATGCGTGTGTGTATACATGTTGGTACGTGTATGTAGTGTATGTGTATATATAAATGTAGACGTACACGTTCATATACATGCAAATGGTAAATTCTATGTGGGTATGCTCATATACAGATGTACATGTGTGTATATGTTTGTGTATGTGCATACATATATATATATATATATATATATATATATATATATGTGTTTACAGGCGTATGTGTATGTGTGTATGTGTATGTAGATGGATATGGCTATGCACATGCACATGCATATGTATCTGCACATGTCGACGTGTACGTGTATTTGTGTATGTATGCATGCATGCCTGTATGAATGTGTGTCTACATGTATCTATGCATGCATGTATGTTTGTATGTATGTACGTACGTATGTCTCATGTAGATGTATGTGTGTAAGTACGTACGTACACACGTACGGGCGTACGTGTTTGCGTATGTGTGTATGTATGTATGTATGCAGGCATGTATGTATGTATGTATGTATGTGGATGAGTATGTATATTTATGTATGTGTATGTCTACACAGTATACACACATATATGGGTATATATTTATACATATGTATGTGTATGTGTGCGCGAATACACACATGTAAATATTCTCGGTGTAGATATATACACATATATAGATCTATGACTATAGACAGTGTCGGAGGACCGCGCGGATTTTCTGCATCGACGGTAGACCCCCCTCCCTGGCGCGTGGAGCGCGTCAGAGGCTGTGCCGGGGACGTCGCCATGGGGTCACAGGCGCCTGTCCAAGAAAACCGCCTCGAGCTGCTGAAGTTTATGATGGTCATGGATTGGCTTCGCTGACGAACATGCATGACACACCCATATATTGGGGGACAGAGGGGGCCATGAGTGCGTGTTGTCGGTCGGGGGCCCCTGCCCGAACGGGGGCCTCCCCCAGGGTCCGACAAAACACACCTGTGCCCATAGCCCGTCCTCCTCCCTCCGATCCCCCTTCGGGCACAGTCAAAACTGCTAGCAGGGATGCGCGGTAAAACTCCAAGCCCCTTGGACGCCCGTGCTGCAACTTGCTCGAGCGCGGCGGGTCGTCAAAAATAGTCAAGGATGGACCGTGGAGGCAAGGATGCAGTGGCACCCTGGGGCAAGTTGGGAGGATAACAAACATCTTCCCGGGGGAAGAGGATGTTGAGGAGGATGCTGAGAATGGTTGATGAGGATGATGATCGGGAAGAGGGGGAGGGGTCGTGCGCCACTAGCAGCAGCTCGTGTTCTTCTTGGCAGCCGTGACGTCCTTGGCGGAGCGCCGCAGGATGGGTGAGACGAGTACGAATCCTGAGAAATAGTATGGTATAGCGATACCGCGCTCGCTCTGGCGGGGCCTCCCTGGAGGGGTGGGAGGAGGAATCCTGAGAAATATTATGGTATAGCGATACCGCCCTCGCTCTGGCGGGGCCTCCCTGGATGGGCGGGAGGAACAGGAAAAATGATAATAATGATGATTCATGACAAGAAGATCCAATCTAAAATTCGTACTGAAGTTCGGCCCCGCCGCTCCCCGCCGCCGACCAAACCTGTCTTGGCCCAGGATAACCAACACTCAGGTATTCGGGAGGGGATGCTGTATTATCCGTGGCATGCGGCTACACGCAAGAGTGACCCTGGGTATGAGTGACCTTTGCTTGGTGCGCGGCTTTTGGGGGGCCGCGGGGGGGGACCAAACAAAGGCGCGCCAGACGCCGCTGCCGCATCGCGCTCGGCGATCGGGTGACCCCTTGGGGCCCGTACCAAGAGTCACTCTGGCAAACGGTCACTCTTACGTGTATCGGGAGCGGCCAAGAGGGGGGGGGTGTCCAAGAGGGGGGGGTGCAAATCATGACCGGCGGCATGTGCGCGGCCCAGCGGGGGGGCCAGGGACGTAATGAAATAAGAAGAGGCGCCATGAAATCCGAGGAAACATCATGGCCCCCGCCATGATATCCCCACCCTAATCCTCACCCCCCACTTGGCCGCCCCCGACCTACCCCCCCTTCCGCGCGTGGCTGAAACCACGTGTGAGCCCTACCCTTGCAGGTGGGCTTCCTGAAAAACCGCCCGGGGTTCAGAACTTGAAGGACGTCTGCAGCCGAGCGAAGCCCCGCGGGGGTGTCCGAGGCCCTAGCGTCGATTGGAGCCGCGTCATCACCCTCCTCTTTGCCGCCCCCGAAGGTAATCGAATGTCCACATTCGCTCTCCGGGAGGACCGCCCAGGGCGGCAGGGTGCCGGCCACCGTGCTGAGCGGGTCGTCGAGCTGGGCCTGCGCCGCGGGAGCGCCGCGGCGGCCGCCCGCACTTCTAAGCCCCGCCGCCGCCCGCCTCCTCCCCGAGCGCCGCGCGATTCGAGGCCGACAGCTCCGCGCGAGACGAAGGCAGGGCGAGGGCGAGATCCGACCAGGGTCAATCGAGGTCTCTGAGCTCCCGCGGTTCTGAGGGATGTGTTGGGGGATGGGTTCATGTTCCACCACCGCTACCATATGTAGGAGGGGGAGGAGAGGGAGGAGGAGGAGGAGGAGGAGGAGGAGGAGGAGGAGGAGGAGGAGGCGGAGGAGGAGGAGGAGGAGGAGGGAGGAGGAGGGGGAGGAGGAGGAGGAGGAGGAGGAGGAGAGGAGGAAGGAGGAGGAGGGAGGAGGAGGAGGAGGAGGAGGAGGAGGAGGACCTCCTCATATTACATATGGTAGTAGTGGTGGAAAATGTGCCCATCATGTTTTTTTTCTGCTGCGATTCCTCTGCTACTGTGCTGCAGTTGGCGTTTCGAGGCATGCGTCTGTGAGCATCCGCATCCGTTGGCCTGCATCTGTAGTAACAAGCAAGCATACAAAAGCAAAATCACGGAAGTGCGCAGGTCATCAGACCCCTTCGACATCATAACTTCCCATCCATATGTGTAAACGTGTTCGCCTTGACGGCAAGGCTAAAACACGTGGATGGGCGAGGCTAAGGATCCCCACGGGGCGGACGATGGCGGGAAGGAGGGAGGGAAGGAGAGAGGGGGGGACGAGTGGAGCAAGCGGTGAAAGCAATGCGAAAATTGGCGCTGAGGCATTGCCTGCGACGACGCGGGCAAATTACCGTCCTGGATAGGACTCAGGCTCTGCGAAATAACGAGGGAGGGAGGCGAGGGAACAAGAGGGAAGGACGAGGGCGAGGCGAGGGAGGCGAGGCAAGCACGAGAGCCGACGTGCGGGCGGAGTTGCCCCGCCAAGCCTGCCGGGCGCCAAAGCATTGCTGGCGCGACCTCTTGCTGGAGGCACGGCGAGGGAGAGGAGGCAGAGAAGCCACAGGCTGAGCACACGGAGCGCTGAACACTCCGGCCCGCACATGTGCAGGGCCCTGCGGGTGAGGCACTGGAGCACCAGACTGGCGGGGCCCAGCCGCACGCCAGCGTGCCCCCGCGCCCAGCAGGCGCTGCCGCAGGCCCGACGGGCGCTGCACGCGTGGCTCCTCACTGGTAGCGCGGCGCCCCGAGCGGCGCCCGCGTCTCGCCGTCCTCGAGGCCGTCCACCGCAGAGCCGTCGTGGTGGCCTCCTAGGCGGGAGCGCCAGAGCACGGCGTAGTCGTCGTTGTCGAGGTCGTCCATCAAGTCCGCCCACGCGGAGGCCTGGCGGACGTGGGCCGGGCCGGGCGGAGGCCCGTCGCCTGCCCCGTCGACGTGTCCAGGGCGGCGGGCTGCTGGCCCTGCGCCAAGCCGGGCAGCCCCGCGCCCGCCTGCCCGGCACCGACCGCCGCCGGCACGGCAGGCGTCTCCCAGGAGGCCTCCGCAGGCCAGCCGAGGACGCCTGCCACCAGGCGGCGGCTCTCCCTGCGCTCGCACAGCCGCGCGGCCGCGCCCTGCAGCGCGGCCACCGCGACCTGCCCAGTGTGCAGATGCTCGCAGAGCTCCCTGTAGAGGACGCAGCCGTGCTTCGTGGCGGTCACGTCGACGACGAGGTCGCTCAGGCGAGCCCCCAGGCTCAGGACCTGCTCTCCAGAGCCGTGCCTGACGAAGGCCTGCAGGACGAAGACAAAGTGGGTATGCCGGGTGCAGCGCACGTAGGTCGGCAGATTCTGCCACAGGGCATCGCCGATGTAAGACCTCTGCCAATCAGCGTCCAGGTGCTGTATAATGGCCTCGATGACGTAGTGTGCGAATTGGTGGCGGCACAAGGCGCCCGCTTCGCTCAAAACCGCGGCGAAGAGCCATCCACATTCGGGCCGATTCAAGTGGTACTTGGCGAGCTCCCTGATGATGCGGCAGCCCGTCTTGTTGCGCACGATGCCCCCGACCTGGCCCCAGAGCCTACAGATCAGAGCGCACAGCTCCTCGGAGGTCAACACATCTCCTTCGTCCTCCACCTCGAACGCCTTCTGGGCTACGTAGTTGGCGCTATTGTCAACCGCCATCTCCAGGATGTGCTCTGAGAACGCCATCCGCAAGACATACCGCCTCGCACCGTCTGCCACCTCCATCGCCCTCTGCACACGCCTAGAGTCCTCCTCCGAGCCGAAGGAGAGCGGGAGCGCACGGTTGCAGACCTCGGCGAGCTCGGCATCCAGCAGATCCTCCACGTCCTCCAGCTCGAGCGCCCTCTGGACCACGCGATTGGCGTGCGGGCTGCCCATCATGTCGAACATGCGCCCCGAGAACCTCGCCACCAAGCCGCGACGCGTCCCGCCGTCCCCCACCTCCATCGCCCAGACCACGAGCTGGGAGCCCTCCTCCGAGCCGAGCGAGAGCGGGACCGCGTGCTCCAGGACGTCGGCGAGCGCGCCGCTGCGTGTCCACTCGGCCTCGAGGAGCCCGAGCCACCTGCGGCACACCTCGGCGTCGAACGCGGGCGGCGGGCGCGCGCTGCGCGGGGCCGGCTGGCGCTCCCCCCCGCCTCCCGTGGCCCTGCGGGCCGCCCGCAGCGCCCGCCACTGCAGGCAGCCGCCCGGGAGGGCGGCGACCTCGCCGCCGACGGGGCCCCCCGCTCGACCCTCCTCGCCGCCCCCGCGCCGCCCCGCCCGCGGCACCGGCGCCGCGCCGGCCGGGCCCGCCGGCGCTGCAGCGGCGGCAGCCCGGCCGGCCGCGCCCGCGGCGGCGGCGGCCGTGCCGCGCGGCGCAGCGGGGGGGGCCGGCGGGCGCGGCGGCACCGGCGGGGGCGCGGGCCCGCCCGCCGCGCCGGGCGGGGGCGCCGCGGCTCCGGGCGCGCGCTCGCCGAGGCCCGCGGGGGCCTCGAGCGTCGCGGGCGGCGCCGTGAACGTGCGCCTCAGGCTCTGGGGGCTGGGGGCCCAGTGCCAGGACAAGGACCCGTTCTTCCTCTGGAGCTCGGCGGGCCAGTCGCCGAACTCGAGAGGAAGGAGCTCCTCCAGGCTGCCGGCGCCGCCAGAGGCCGGCGAGGTCGGCGGGCTGGCCGTCGTCGCCGCCGAGAGGACTGGCGAGGCAGGAGCGGGTGCGCCGGCCTTCTCCGCGACGGACATGCCGTGCGCAGCTGGCCAAGCCGCGGCGGCGGCCGCGGGGACCGAGGCGTCGAGCGCCGAGCCGTGACAAAGAATGGCTTGCGCCAAAATGGCCACGGAAAACTGGCCCATCATTGGGCGCCGCGGCCGTGGGAAAAAAAAACACACACTGTGGAAAAAAACACTGTGGGGAAAAAAACACACGCTGTGTGTTTTTGTCCCCAAAGTGTGTGTTGTTTCCCACAATGTGTGTGTTTTGTGTGTGTTTTTCCCCGTGTGTTTTTTCCCAACAGTGTGTGTGTGTGTGTTGTGTGTTGTGTGTTGTGTGTGTGTGTTGTGTGTGTGTGTTGTGTGTGTTGTGTGTGTTGTGTGTGTTGTGTGTGTTGTGTGTGTTGTGTGTGTTGTGTGTTGTGTGTTGTGTGTTGTGTGTTGTGTGTTGTGTGCTGTCTGTTGTGTGTTGTGTGTTGTGTGTTGTGTGCTGTGTGTTGTGTGTTGTGTGTTGTGTGTTGTGTTGTGTGTTGTGTGTTGTGTGCTGTGTGTTGTGTGTTGTGTGTTGTGTGTGTGTGTTGTGTGTGTGTGTTGTGTGTGTTGTGTGTTGTGTGTGTGTTGTGTGTTGTGTGTGTTGTGTGTGTGTTGTGTGTGTGTTGTGTGTTGTGTGTTGTGTGTTGTGTGTGTGTGTTGTGTGTTGTGTGTGTGTTTTTGTGTGTGTGTGTGTTTTTGTGTGTGTGTGTTTTTGTGTATGTTTTTTCCTTGAGAGCGTTCCGGAACGCTCCGAGAGCCGGAACGCTCCGAGAGCGCTCTGGAGCGGGCCTGTCCTGGTCCGGGCCCCGCCCGGCCGCGTGCCCACCGCCCTTGGCCGCTGGGCCCCGCGGCCTCGGGCGGCGGGCGTGGGCACCCCTGCTGTGAGGCTGCTGCCGGGAGGTCTTCGGCGGAGCTTGTTCGAGGCCACTCGAGCCCATGGAATGGCAACTGTGCCGGCTCCAGCCAGAGGAGACGGAGCAACAACAAGACGGCAACACCACCACCAGCGAGAGGAGCCAGGGGGACCCTGCTGATGTTGAGGTCCCCCCCCTCGAGGCATCCCCTGATATCCACAGCTCGGGGGGGCATCGCGGGCCTCCTCGGTGGAGATCCCACCACTGGTGGCAGTTGCGTCGTTTTTTGCGCTTCCTCCGACCTCCTCCCCAAGCGCTTCAAAGCTGGCAATCGCGCGTGCCCACCGCCTCAGCGGCGTGCGCCCCGAGACCTCGGGCGGTTGATTGGCTCTCCCGGGGGGGCCGACTGCCATGAGGAACGACAAGAAAAAGAAACGGACCCCCTGTGTCAGAAGGCAACTATTGGGAGGCTTTCGTCGGAAAGGTTAAAGAAATCAACCCCTATTGGGGGGCTACTACGCCAGATTAGGCCGCGGATCAAGCGGGGTTAAGCCGGATTGCAAAGATTCAGCCGGACTAAACCGGAGTCAGCCAGATTTCGGACCAGGGGAAGTCAGAATTTGACCTCCCAGGAGCTGCATCCGAATCTGTGGCCCCAGAGAAACGCACGGGTGCACGAGGAGCGCTACAGGGAACAACCGTGCCAGGGGGCCGGGGATCAGCGGGCCCCTTCCGCGCCCGAGCTGCTCCTCAGCTCGGCCGCAGAAGATCCCGCCTCCGAAGCGTGGTGTGGCGCCCCCCTGCCTTCTGCCCTCCCCTCTTCGGTGTCGTCGGGCCACCACCCGACCCCCCAGGGGAAGAAAGGGTGGGGGAGAGAGCCTGACCTTCCAGAGAGCTATTTTTTAGCACGGGAGGCTTAAATACCTAAAAAACAAAACGAAACAGCTTAAAACCAATACATATAATAGCTCTGGGATAAGTTTTTAAGTCGCGTGCTATTTCTTAGCCCTCCTGGAAGGTCAGGGGAGGGGGGGGGGGTGAGGCAGAATCCCCAGGGGAACGCTTCCCTCGGACTGCACCGGGGTCCTGCTCGACCTCCCCATCGAAGAGCTCGCTCCGCGCTCCGCGCCCCCGCGGATAGCGATCGGCTTCGCGCCGTCGCGCCGCACCCCCCCCTCCCCCGAGAACCAGCACAGTCGGGGCGTTGACCCAAGGAACCCTAAAAATAAGGAGCGAGGCCCCTTTTTCCATAAGTTAAACTTCGGTTTCCTATCGAAGACACAAGGAAGACCTGAGGCAAGCTGCGAAGCACTTAAGGAACGCGGAGCCCCTCCCCAACGAAAAGGGTTCCTTCTTCAGGGCCCCGACTGTACTTCGTCGCTGTCGTCGGAAGGCGTTGTGCCTCTTCATCGGTAGCGCGCCGATGGGTTCCCCACGGCGTGTCGTTGATACTGTTCGGCGGCGAGCGCGGGGGGGAAACGAGAGAAGGAGAAGGCCTTCTCGGAAGGCGGCGACGAAGTCTCAGAAGCCCCCTCGCGCCTCCCGAGAAGATTTTGCTTAGGTCTCCGGAGAAGGCTTAGAACACTTCTCGGAAGGCCGGGGGGGCTTCCGAACCTCCTGGGAGGGCCTCCTCCCTCTCGCTTCCCCCCCTCGCCCGCCGCCGAGAGGAGGGGGGAAGACCACACGCCGCTGGGCCGCGGGAGCCGCCCACCGGCGTCCCCCCCTCCCCCGAGGCCGACCCCGACCCCTGGGCTGGTGGCGACCCGCGCGCGGCCCCCCTCCTCCTCCTCCTCCTCTTCCTCCTCCTCCTCCTCCTCCTCCTCCTCCTCCTCCTCCTCCTCCTCCTCCTCCTCCTCCTCCTACCATCGAGCGCCGCGCGCGGGTCACCATCCTGCCATCGCTCGGACGCCCATCCCCAGAGGTGCCCTCTGCGGCTTCGCGTGCCCCTGTGCTCGCCGGGCGATCCTGGAGGCTCCTCGAGGGGCCTCGCCGAGGACTGCATGCACACAAGGTCCGGGCGAGGCCAATTCGGCTGCGCGCAAGAGTGACCCTGCATGGGCAAGAGCTGCCCTGGGTGCGCGGATCAAGGGAGCGCAAGGTGGCCAAATCCAGGCGCGCAAGCGGCCGCTATCGCATCGCGCTCAGCGGTCCGGGGGACCCCAGTGAGCCCGCACTCGTCCACTGGGGGCAACTCGTGCTGCACCACAGCGCTCGTGCACGCCACAACGCCTCCGTGCACCACAACGCGTGCACGACACAACGCCGAATGTGCCAGTGGGCGCATTCGTAGCTTGCGAGCACCACGTTGCGTTTGCGAGCACCCAGAGCGCCAGGGGCGACCGCATGGCGGATGGCGCAAGCCTCTTACTTGAATGCCAGCAGCAGCAAGACTTGGAAGAGGACAGGCGAAGCCTTTTTTTCGGGGTTCGCCACCGGCTGCGGGAGCCCTCAGGACTCGTCAATCACCTCCCCTGACCTACCAGCGTGCTAAAAAATAGCCCTCCAGACCTATAGACCTACCAGGGCTGCCTAAAACCTCGACAGGAATTCAAATATCGAGGTCCTGGTGATATTTTTCGCCCTCCTGGAAGGTCAGGGTCCTCCCTCCCCTCCACTTCCTCCTCGCCCCTTCGTCGCCGCCAGAACCACGGGGCACCGACCGGGAACGGCCGACTGCGACACAGAGGGCCCGCTCGCTCCAGCAGGCCCCCCCTCCTGTCCCTGCTGGTCCCACTCCCCCTCCCCCTCCTCCTCCTCCTCCTCCTCCTCCTCCTCCTTCTCCTCCTCCTCCTCCTCCTCCTCCTCCGCCTCCTCCTCCTCCTCCTCCTCCTCCTCCTCCTCCTCCTCCTCCGCGTCCTCCTCCTCCTCTTCCGCCTCTGCGCGGGGCTAGCCTCAGACTCAGGAGGCCCTCAGGACTCGTGCTTCAGGGATCTCTCGAGGGAGGCCTCAACAATGGTCGTGGCCAGGCGTGCTTTCCGTTTCCTCCTCATCGTCCTGCCCCTCCTCCTCTGATAGTTTTCTGCAGCACCACAGCCCTTGCGTACACCACACCGCCTGTGTACACCACAGCAGCCGCGTGCACCACAGCGCCTCTGTACACCACAATGCTGCGCAAACTCCAGCAGACATGTGCACTGCAGAGTACGCGTACGCCACAGTGCACGCGTGCACCACATCTCCCGTGTACACCACAACGCAATGGCCTTGCGTGCACGCCGATACATGCGTGCGCCGCAGCGCCTGCTTTTTTAATGCGTATTCTACGATGTGTACTCCTTACAATGACACTCGGAGGCTGCAGAGATTCACGCTTGTGGTCAGCTTGCAAGCGCTATCGTTACGGGGGGGGGTCAGGGAGGGTAACACGTGTTACTCCCGAGGGGGGAACAACATTCTCCGACCGAATCGACAGCGAAAACCGCAGAGAAAGGACCAAATGCGACCGACTGCGGCGCAGCCGAACTGGCACACGACCGAACCGCGGGCGCCCGCAGCTGTCCTCGAGGCCCCTCGCCCGCGGGGCGGTCACAAGCGGACCCGGGGACCACCCCTCCCCATCGCTTCGAGGCCAGCCGTCCTGGCTGAGCGGGGCCAGCCTTCATGGCTGAACGGGGCCAGCCTTCCTGGCGGAGCGGGGCGCGAGGCCAGCCGAGTCGAGTCCCCCATCTGACTCCTTCGCACCCTTCCTCCTCCTCTTCCTCCTCCTGCTCCTCCACCTCCTCCTCATGCCCCGCGGCGGTGGGGCACTTACTGCTCTGCTGGGCACCGTATCCTGGCGTTCGGCCCTGCGCCGCGGGGACATTGACAATGCCATGCGTGTGCGCCTCACTATTTGTATCAGCATGCAGGCTCCTCTTTTTGGCCCCCGCCCCGCGGCGCCTTGCCCGGGGCCGCATTGCCCGGGCCCGCGGCGCTCAGCTACGCCCGTGACGCTGGAGCCACCTCGAGATTCCAGGCGCGGGGATCGTGCATTTGGTGGAGTGGCGGGCCGTGTGGTCCATAAGTCCCACGAGGCCTTCGCGCGTACTCGCCCTGGGGTGCCAACCCAGTTGCACGTGTCGTATGTTTTGGCAGTGGTGCTGGGCGGGAAGGACACCACAATGAGGAGGTGAACCGACCGTCCCCCTACGCACCACCGCCATCACGTATGAGCGGCGAGTCACGGGGCGACAACGCGCTGACCTGTCCCTCGACCCTGTTGCGCGACCTCCTCGCCGATGAGCGAGCGGCCTCCCCTGCACGCGAGGAGGGTTCTCCCCGTGTGGGGGCGGAGGGCGGCCCGTTTTGCGATGAGGCAGTACTCTTTGTAAGGCAGTCGCAGTCCTCTCGCCTGGGCTCGCTTCTCTGTACTCCATGGCTTCATGGCTCCTCCCCCTCCTGCTCCTCCTCCTCCTCTTTCTCCTCCTCCTCTTTCTCCTCCTCCTCCTCCTTCCCCTTTTCCCTCCTCCTCCTCCTCCTCCTCCTCCTCCTTCTCCTCCTTCCCTTTCCCTCCTCCTCCTCCTCCTCCTCCTCCTCCTCCTCCTCCCCATCGCCTCTCCTCCTCCACGCCGCTCGCATCGCCTCCCCTCCCGCCGCGCTGCGGTCCGCGCTGCGCTGCACCACCCTTGCGCCGCTGCCGCGAGTGCGTCAGCCTGCACCTCTGCCGCCGTCGCAGCGACTAGACCGACGGCTGGTGCTGCG
>CAUYUJ010014594.1:292285-312285 GCA_963575745.1 Prorocentrum cordatum
AGAAACTTTCGGTTGTCCTCGCAGAATTCTTGGATCGGCGCTGCACCCCCCGGGCGGCGACTCGGGCGACGCCCCTGGCGCGTTCCGCGTGCCAGGGAGAATGATCCAGCCAGAAATCTGCCCGGACCTCCGAATGCTTATGTTCATACCGTCTTGTATTCCTTACAAAAAAAGAGACGGATACGGCCCGACTGGATCGCGAGGATGGCCAATGGGATGTCCAGGTCGACGCCGAAGCTGACAGCCCGCGCCCGTGGCTGAGGTCACGGATGGATCGCGGGAGGCACGGATGCAGGAGCACCCGCAACAAGTAGGGAAACGAACAATGACATATACAAAATCGGAGGTCCGCGCGGGTTTCTCGGATCGGCGCTGGGGCCCCCCTGACGGCGCCTCCGGCGCCGCCCCTAACGCGCTCCGCGCGCCAGGGAGGGGGATAGAGCGCCGATCCGAGAAATCCGCGCGGACCTCCGACTTCGTATGTTTATACCATTGTTAGTTTCCCGAGAGAGTCACGCATCCTCATGCTGCAGTTTCACTGTAGCCAAGGGAATGGGCATCGGACGTCACCCCCCTGTGAGCCTCGTCGAAGAGACGTCGGCGGCGGCAGCCCCTGGATGCACGCGGTGCCCGCCTTCCTTGGGCCAGGACCCACCGTGGCACCCCCTGGCCTTTTTCCCTTAGGATACCGATGCGTCGTGCATCGGAATCCGCCGACCCTTCTGGCGTGCGAGAAAGATGTTTTTCCGTTTGAATCGTCGTCGTCGCCGTCGCTCCCCTCCATTTCCCTGGGCCTTCCTCCTCGAGCGATCCAGCCAGACGGACAACAAGAAATATTGTCATTGCTTCGAAGGGGAGCCCCTTCCCTTTGAGATCCCTTCCTTTTGAAATCCCTTCCCTGCCGGGGGGGTGGGGGTCGCAGGGGTGGCCCCAGGTGTCGTGACCTCTCCCCCGGGGGTTCCCCCCTATGAGGTGGAGGAGGAGGAGGAGGAGGAGGAGGAGGAGGAGGAGGAGGAGGAGGAGGAGGAGGAGGAGGAGGAGGGACGGGGGGGTGGTCCCCCTGTGGACAAGGGGAAGTGGGGAACCCTCCCCTCTCGCCTTCCCCCCTGTGATCAAGGGAATCACCACCACCGCCACCTCCTCCCAGGTCCCAGACCCCACCCCCCAGAGGAGGAGGAGGAGGAGGAGGAGGAGGAGGAGGAGGAGGATCGATCGAGTTGTCGGGCTGATGTCTGAGTGTCTGACGCTCTTGCTAACACTGAGTAGCTGCGTATCTAAAACGGCCTAGCTGTGGTCACTTTATTGACTGGGGGAGCAGGTGCCAGGAGACACTCGGGCCCTTCCCGCACCGTTCGCCCCACGCGGGGGCCTCTGGGCGGGGTAGCACCCGTCACGGGTGTTATCTCGCCTGCTGCCCGTTTGCGGTTGCTTGCCTCGTTGCGAGGGATAAGAGGAGCGGGTGGAGGAGAGCGACCACGTATCGAGGTTTGGCCTCACTCCGGCTCGACTCTCTGTCTGACTCGTGCTCTCGGCTTCGCTCTGCTTCTCGTCTTCGCTGTCCACGTATCCCTGCAGTACTCCGTGCGGCCCGATCATTCTCACGATGTGTCCGTCGCCGTTTTTTCGCGAAGACTCGGATGTTGGTCCACGCCGTGACTGTCTCCTCGAGCCACTCGTCGAGCCCGGCGTGCAGCCACGACTCCTTGACTGCGTAGCCCTCCGCCATGCGCATCGCCACGATGTCGTATACGAGGTCTGGGAACCCGTTCGGGGTCTCGCCCCCGTCCTGGTCGTCGTAGTGTCAGTTCTGTGTTCGGGGTGTCTAGCGCCTACGCCTGGTAAGTGTGGGAGGCGTCTCGATTATCTTCGCACTGCCGCTTGTCCAGCGTCGCAGCGCAGTCCTTTTTATCTTCGCGCCCCTGCTTGTCCAGCGGCGCGCCCTGGTCGTCGTAGTTCGGCTGCTTCTCGTGCGTCGTGGTGTCCTTCTCGCTCCGCTCCTTCTCCTGGTCCGCGAAGCTCGGCTGCTCCTCGTAGGTCGTGGTGGCGGTCTTCGTGTAGTCGTCCCTCTTCTCGGTGGTCTCCGCGAGCATCTCCAGGCAGTCCTCGTGGTCCACCCTGTCGCGGGCGAAGCCCAGCTGCCCCTCGTCGTTCCTGGTGGCCTGGTTGCTCGGCAGCCCGTCCTGGTTAGCGAAGTTCTGCGGCGTCTCGTTCGTCTTGGTGTCTGCGAAGTACTTCGTCGGGGTGTCCGTGTTGCGCAGCGTCCCGTTCTGGTTGTTCGAGTTCAGCTGCTTCTCGTGCGTCGTGGTGTCCTTCGTGCTCTGCCCCCCTTGGTCCTGCGTGCCCTGCGTCTCGTTCGTCTGGCCTGCGAAGTCCAGCTGCCTCTCATGCTGCTGGTCAACGGGTTCGGTTGTGCGGTCTCGGGCTCGCACTGGGTCGGGTGCTGGATCACGTCCAATTCCGGGTGGCGGTCCCATTTGGACTCGGCGAAGTATGTCCAGAGACGCTTGTTGCAACGTCCTGGCATGCGTGCAACGGGCACGGAGTCGTCGTAGCTGGCTTGACGTCGGGCGGAGGCACTCTTGGGTCGCACCTGCGGGCGGCACGCGAGAGAACCTGTCCTTGTCGAACCACACCGTTGTTGCCATGCGGGCCTCCGCCCAGTAACGCGTTTCTCCACATGCTGTGGAATGGCTGGGTGTGAGCGCGCGCTGCCCTGACAATCTCTTAGGCCCAGATGGCAACTGGAGGAGGAGGAGGAGGAGGCGGAGGAGCAGGAGGAGTCGGAGGAGTAGGAGGAGGAGGCACCCACCTCCCTCTTATCTCCTGTTGCGGGGTGCTGCGTCTCTACCCACATGCCTCCAAAAGGCCTCAGATCCGCTACGAGCCAGATCCAGTGGCCAGTGAGCTTTCCAAAAAGTCTCCCAAGAGACCAGAGGCTCCCAAGAGAGCCCCAAGATGGGCTCCAGAGCGTAAGGGTCGTAGTCGCAGCCGCCGCCGCCGCCGCCGCCGCCGCCGCCGCCGCCGTCGTCGTCGTCGTCGTCGTCGTCGTCGTCGTCGTCGTCGACGTCGTCGTCTTCGTCGTCTTCGTCGTCGTCGTCGTCTTCGCCGTCGTCGTCGTCGTCCCCCTTCAAGGTCGGCGGCACTGGCCGCTCAGGCCTTCCTAATCCGCCACCGTGCCGCCAGGCACAGAGTGGGCGTGTCCTCAGGTCCTGCGCCCAATCCTCTAAGCCTCAGTCCTCACTCCTGACGAGTCTTCAAGGGATGAGGAGCCCAAAGTATTCTTGGGCTTGTCGCGGTTCCCCGCGGCTTGTCGCATGACTTTCTGGAGCCCAAGAGGACGCCAAGACGGGCCAAGAGAGTCCCACGAGATCCCCAAGATGATCCAAAGGTGCTCCGAATCGCCGAAAGATCGCTCCAGGACGCCCAAGACGGCCCCGAGACGGTCAGAAAGGCCTCCAAGACACCCTCCAAAGGCCTCCCAAGACGGCCTCAAGAGGCCCAAATCATTGATTTTCCGCTAGTGTTTGAAGGATTGTGACGTTATCGTTTTTTCGGCTTCCCGACGCTCCTAGACGGCCCACAAGGCCCCCAAGATCGCCCCACGACGGCCCCAAAGACCCCCAAGAGGGCCCCAAGACTGCCCAAGAGGGCCCCACGACGGCCCAAGAGACGCCCAAGACGGCCCAAGAGGGCCCAAAGACCGCCCCAAGAGGGGGCCCAGATGGGGAATCCAAACTGACATTTCGAGCCCTCGGCCCCGAAGGGCCCCCAGGAGGCCCCAAGATGCCCCAAAGAGGTCACGAGAGGCCCCCAAGAGGCCCCCAAGAGGCCCCCAAGACGTG
Organism: Prorocentrum cordatum; assembly: GCA_963575745.1. Classification (NCBI taxonomy): domain Eukaryota; class Dinophyceae; order Prorocentrales; family Prorocentraceae; genus Prorocentrum; species Prorocentrum cordatum. The sequence continues at coordinate 296,128 of CAUYUJ010014594.1, forward strand.
CCCGGGAGGCGCCCGAGAGGCCCCCGGGAGCGCTCCGCAGAGACCCGTAGAAGCATCTCTGAGAACTCTGACCCACAACCCAGGACACGGTGGCGGGAGGGCCGCAGGCCATTCGATCCGCCACCCCCTGTTGGCGTGTCATCCTCCCCCAAGTGTTCCCCGAAGGGTTTTCACAACGGCGGGGGGAACACGTGGTCGGATAGCTTGGCTGAGCTCTGGCCACAACGCTCGGCCACACGGGCGATTCCGTAAGGCCGGGGTCGGCGGCGACTCGCCGTGCGTGCCGGGACGCCCTGGCGCGGCCAGTCTTCGCCCGACTCGGGTCACCGCAGGGGGGTACTCAAGGAGAGGTAAAAGTGGATGCTGGGGAGGGCTATATCGTAACTAAAGTAAAGTGCTACAAATATCCGAAGTGGCACAATAGGGTAAAGATCTGGGTCAGGCGGACTCCGCCCACTCAGCGGAGCTACCTACCACCTATCAGCTAAAGCTCGGTCAGGCGAGATATCATCCACCTTAGCATCCAGGGCATCCACTCATGACCGCCATGTTGCCGTAGCCAATCCTCTGCGGTGATCCAAGTAGGTCTACCTGGTGTCAGGAAAAAGATTAACAGCCCAAACAAGAACTGTCGGATGTCCGCGCGGATTCCTTGAATCGGTGCTAGGCACCTCTCCTCGGCGCGCGGAGCGCGCCCGGGGCGGCGCCGGAGGCGCCGCCAGGGGGGTGCGCCGGAGGCGACGCCAGGGGGGTCCAGCGCCGATCCCAGAAATCCCCGCAGAACTCTAGGATGATTAAGCAGTTTATGCAATTGATGATTTCTCGTCTGATGAAGACCCTGTCATAGAGGCCTCTCCACTGGGACTGACTCGGGCCCCCTTTGGGATGCTGCACGATGCGGCGCGATCCTCCAACCCAACCCACTCGGACCGTCTGCATCGCTGATGCATCGGCGTTTTCGGGGATGAAGAACTCAGCGGCCGTCGGCGTGAAGAGTCGGGCTCCACATCGAGCCGTGTCGGCGATGCGGCGCGATCTGGCGGCGCGCACGAGGGGGTTATGGGGGAGGGGGGAAGGCTTCTCAGAAGGAGGCTGCTTCGTAGAAGGCGCGGGCCTCACATCGACAGAGAAGGCCCGCGCCTTCCAAGACAGCAGGGGCCCTTCTGAGAAGCCCTCGCCCCTGCCCCTACCCCCTCGTGCGCGTGGCCGAGCGATCCTTCGACCTCGCCCACTCTGGCTCATCGCGGGAGGCCTGGATCCCCTCGGGACCCGTGACGATCCAGCCCCGGCCTGCCGCGGGGGCCAGGGGGGCGGCGGCGGCGCCTCGCGTGCAGCAGCCGGAGAACCTCCAGGGCGTTGGCCACCGCGGGGTTTGCCCCGAGTTGGCGGACCTGCCGGGGGCCGCCCGGAGATGTCCACACTGAGTCGTGTCCGAGGGAACTCAGGGAAGGGTGAACATGGATATCTGCCCGCCCTATGCGGACGGGCATATATCTATATATATATATATATATATATATATATGTATATGCATGCATGCATACATAGATAGATACATACATACACACATACACACATACACACCTACATACATACATACATACATACATACATACATACATGCATGCATGCATGCATACATGCATACATACATACATACATACATACATACATACATCATACATACATACATACATACATACATACATACATACATACGTTACATACATACATACATACATACAGACAGACATACATACATGCATGCATGCATGCATGCATGCATGCATGCATGCATGCATATACATGCATACATACATATACACATACACACATTCATACACAGATATACATACATACATACATACATGCATGCATGCATGCATGCATGCATGCATGCATGCATGCACAGCATGCATACATGCATACATACATACATACATGCATGCATGCATACATACATGCATACATACATATATGTATTCAGATCCATCTCCATATCCATATCCATACCAGATCCATATCCGCCAATCTCCCCGAGATCTCAGGGCGAGGCTCCGAAGCGATGGGTTGGGCCGCGAGAGGTGGGGTGGGGGGGGGGGGGGGCGACAACGGGGGAGGGGCGCAGCGAGGGCCGCAGACAAGGGGCCCCTCGGGGCCCCGAGAGGAGCCACTTGGGGGCCCAGCGGGGGGCCTCGGGGCCCGAGAGGTGCACAGATCTCCCCCCCCCGCCCCGTGTCACGTGGCCCCCCGTGGATGCGCCCGGTGGAGACGTGCTCCGGGTGGGAGCTGCGGGGGCCCACGCGCGCCCGGCTCCCGCCCCGCAGCCTGCGGCCCGACGCCAGGGGGGGGGGGCACAGCGGAGGGGGACTCTAGCGAATCAGCACACGCAGCCGGCTTCCCCTGCGCCTCTCGCCCGGCGCCGGGAGGCGGCAGTGCATGGAGGAGGGGCGCCCCGCTGCGGGGCCGGAACGAGCTGCGTGCAGCCGACTCTGGACCCCCTCATTTCATGATCCCCCCCCCCCTCGTCCGACCCGACCTCGCTTGGCGGCGCGCGCAGAGCGCGGCGCGGGAGGGGTTCTGCCAGGTGGGTCCCAACGCCGATTCAAGAAATCCGCGCGGACCTCCGAAACAAATATAGGCTCATGCAATGTTCACTGCCACCGGTATGTAGAATAATACCCTCTAGGAAAGGCATACATCCGTGCCCCCCCTCCCTCCCTATCCCTCATCCTCCCCCTGATCCATCAATATTCTTTGTGAGCATCACTTCCATCGCGAACCTCCAGAGGTGACCCTAGGGCAGGCGGGCTTTTCAAGCCTCAGACACCAAGACAGAGCCAGGGTCGTTTTGCAAGCGTGGCTCTTTCGCTTGAGCGCCGCTCTTGTGCCTCTTGGAAGTTCCCTGCAGCTCTACGAATGGAGGGAGGATCGTTTGTGAAATGTGGTTTTCGCTTTCGCACCGCTCACCTTGATTTTGAAAGTTCCCATGAGTTACGCGGATGTAGGAACGCTCCGAAGCAGGATGACGAGAAGCCCGCATCCGCTCTCGCGCCGCCCCGCGCACGCCCCCTCGAACTGCACTGCCTCCTCGGCTGCTCCAGAGCCTGACCCGTGTCCCGGCTGCCTTCATCCCCGCCCCGCTCTGGCCCCCCACCATCACTTCTCCACGACCCCTTGCTCCTCACAAGCTTCCTCCCAGCCTGCCTCCCTCCTCTCTCCGCCCTCAAGCCCGACCTCCTCCCTCCTCGACACCCTCTCCTCCCTCCCCTCGCTCCTAGACAACTTCATCACTCCTCCTCCTACTACTGCTCCTACTACTACTACTACTACTACTACTACTACTACTACTACTACTACTACTACTACTACTACTACTACTACTACTACTACTACTACTACTACTACTACTACTACTACTACTACTACTACTACTACTACTACTACTACTACTACTACTACTACTACTACTACTACTACTACTACTACTACTACTACTACTACTACTACTACTACTACTACTACTACTACTACTACTACTACTACTACTACTACTAAATACCACGAACACTACTACTACTACAACTACTACTACTACTACGACTACGACTACGACTACGACTACGACTACGACTACGTCTACGACTACTACTACTACTACTACTACTACTACTACTACTACTAGTACTACTACTACTATTTACTCACTGCTACTACTACTACTACTACTACTACTACTACTACTACTACTACTACTACTACTACTACTACTACTACTACTACTACTACTATTACGACTACGAAAGATACACCTTGAACTACTACCCTTGCTACTAGCACAACTGCTACAACTTCGGCAAATACTACTACTACTTCTTACACTACGACTGTTGCCACTACGACAACGACGACGACGACTACTACTACTACTACTACTACTACTACTGCTACTACTACTACTACAGCCACTGCTACTACTACTATCACTACTACGACTACTACTACTACTACTACTACTACTACTACTACTACTACTACCACAAACTGCGACCACTACTATTACTACTACTAGTATTACTACTACTATGATCTACTACTACTACTACTACACTACTACTACTATTACTACTACTACTACTACTACTACTAGAGACTGAGACTGCGGTAACTCCGTCTACTACTATTCTATACTTAACTATTTACTACGACTACTACTACTATTACGACGACTACTACTACACCTACTACTACTATTACTACTACTACTACGACGACTACTACGCATACTACTTCTACTACCATTACGACCTACATACATACATACAGACCTACCTACCTACCGACATATCTACATACCTACATACCTACTTGCTTACCGACCTACTATTACTACGGATACTACCGCACCTAATACTGCACTACTCGCACTACTACCGCTACTGCTGCTACTACTACTACTAGAACTACTACTACGAATATTACTACCACGACTACTACTACTATTACGACGACGACTACTACTACTACTACTACTACTACTACTACTACTACTACTACTACGACCGCTACTACTACTCCTACTACTACTAGACTACTACTACTACTACTACTACTACTACTACTATACCACTACTAAGACTACTACTACTACTACTACTAACTACTAATTACTACTACTACTACTACTATCTACGAATCTACGACTCACGGGGGTAAAGTACGGACCTACTACTACTACTAACTAACTACTACTACTACCTACTACTACTGACTACTACGACGACTACAACCACTGCTACTTACTAACTATCACTACTAAGACTCTACTACTAATCGATAATAATAAAAATACCCTGGCGACGTACCCAACCCCTGCGCAAAAGCGGGGCGCAAATAGTTTAGGATACTTTATTATAAGGGGGCGATGACGGAGCGAGGGTTACATATGTCTGCAGACGGAATTCGGGAGACTCGCAGGACACTGGCTACAGGAAAAGGGCTTGATAAAGCTGATGATTAACAATTCCTGAGCACTCCTAGCCACTTCGAAAACGGGGATCACAGCAGGCCTCGAAAGTGGCGACAGGTTCACAGATCGCAGCCCCGCAGGGATGGCGAGGTCTCATTTGAATCTGCGCGTGGCCCTCACTGTGCTGGGCCCCCCAGCAGGCCTCGAAAATGGCGGCAGTTTCGCAGATCGCAGCCCCCCAGGGATGGCGAGGTCTAATTTGAATCCGCGCGTGGCCCTCACTGTGCTGGGCCCCCCCGCAGGCCTCGAAAATGGCGACAGTTTCGCAGATCGCAGCCCCCCAGGGATGGCGAGGTCTAATTTGAATATGCCCGTGGCCCTCACTGTGCTGGGGCCCCCAGCAGGCCTCGAAAATGTCACGAGTTTTCGCAGATCGCAAGCCCCCAGAGAATGGGCGAGGAGGTCTAATTTGAATCCGCGCGTGGCCCTCACTGTGCTGGGCCCCCTCAGCAGTGAGGCCTCGAAAATTGGCTACAGTTTGTGTTTTCACAGATCGCAAAGCCCCCCCAGGGACTGGCGAGGTCTAAATTTGAATCTGCGTATGAGCCCCAATGTGCTGGGCCCCCCAGCAGGCCTCGAAAATGGCGACAGTTTCGCAGATCGCAGCCCCCCAGGGATGGCGAGGTCTAATTTGAATCCGCGCGTGGGCCTCACTGTGCTGGGCCCCCCAGCAGGCCTCGAAAATGGCGACAGTTTCGCAGATCGCAGCCCCCCAGGGATGGCGAGGTCTAATTTGAATCCGCGCGTGGCCCTCACTGTGCTGGGCCCCCCAGCAGGCCTCGAAAATGGCGACAGTTTCGCAGATCGCATCCCCCCAGGGATGGCGAGGTCTAATTTGAATCTGCCGCGATTACCCTCTATGCTGGACCCCCCAGCAGGCCTCGAAAGTGGCGACAGTTTCACAGATCGCAGACCCCAGGGAGGGCGAGGTCTAATTTGGATCTGCCGCGATTACCCTCTATGCAGGACCCCCCAGCAGGCCTCGAAAGTGGCGACAGTTTCACAGATCGCAGCCCCCAGGGATGGCGAGGTCTAATTCGAATCTGCCGCGATTATTACCCTCTATGCAGGACCCCCCAGCAGGCCTCGAAAGTGGCGACAGTTTCACAGATCGCAGCCCCCCAGGGATGGCGAGGTCTAATTTGAATCCGCCGCGATTACCCTCTATGCAGGACCCCCCAGCAGGCCTCGAAAGTGGCGACAGTTTCACAGATCGCAGCCCCCAGGGATGGCGAGGTCTAATTTGAATCCGCCACGATTACCCTCTATGCAGGACCCCCCAGCAGGCCTCGAAAGTGGCGACAGTTTCACAGATCGCAGCCCCCCAGGGATGGCGAGGTCTAATTTGAATCCCCGTAGGACGTCACTCCGCTGGGCCCCCCAGCGTCCTCGAAAGTGGCGACAGTTTCACAGATCGCAGCCCCCCAGGGATGGCGAGGTCTAATTTGAATCCGCCGCGATTGCCCTCTATGCAGGACCCCCCAGCAGGCCTCGAAAGTGGCGACAGTTTCACATATCGCAGCCCCCCGCAGGCAAGACAGAAAGAGGCAGGAAAGAGGCGGGAGGCGGGAGGAGGAAGGACGCGACCACACTGCTCTATTCAAAACGAATACCCAACCAAGGAGGGTTGGGAATAAATAATACGATCACTACTACTACGACTTTTATCATTACTACTACTACTACTTCTACTACTACTACTACTACTACTACTACTACTACTACTACTACTACTACTACTACTACTACTACTACTACATTACTACTACATTACTACTACATTACTACTACTACTACTACTACTACTACTACTACTACTACTACTACTACTACTACTACTACTACTACTACTACTACTACTACTACTACTACTCCTACTCCTATTCCTACTCCTACTACTACTACTACTACTACGACGACTACTACTACTGGTACTTCTTCTTCTTCTCCTACTACTACTACTATAACTACTACTACTACTACTACTACTACTACTACTACTACTACTACTACTACTACTACTACTACTACTACTACTACTACTACTACTACTACTACTACTACTACTACTACTACTACTACTACTACTACTACTACTACTACTACTACTACGAGTACTACGACTACTACGACTACTACTACTACTACTACCACTACTACTACTACTACTACTACTACTACTGCTACTACCTATTACTACTACTACTACTACTACTACTACTACTACTACTACTACTACTACTACTACTACTATTACTACCACTACTACTACTACTACTACTACGACTGCGTCGGCGAACACCACTACTACTACCACCACCAATACCACTACTACTACTACCACCACTACTACTACTATTTACTACTACTACTACTACTACTACTACGATTACTACTACGACTACTACTACTACTCCTAATACTACTACTATTACTACTACTACTACTACTACTACTACTACTACTACTACTACTACTACTACTACTACTACCACTAGTACTACTACTACTACTACTACTACTACTACTACTACTATACTACTACTACAACTACTACGACTACTACTACTACTAAATACTACTACTACTATTACTACTACTACACTACTAACTACTAACTGCAAACTGAGTACGGCGCGGTACTACTAATACTACTACTACTACTACTACTACTAACTACTACTACTACTGAGTATCTAGTATCTACTACGACTAGCTACTACTACTACTACTACTACTGACGAACTACGACTACTATTACTACTACTAACTACTACTACTACTACTACGATTCACTAACTCCTACTATTTCTACTATACTACTACTACGACTACTAACTAACTAACTACCACTACTACTACACTACTACTACTACACTACTACTAACTACTACTCCTACTACTACTACTACTACTACTACTACTACTACTACTACTACACTACACTACTACTACTACTACTACTACTATTACTACTACTACTACTACTACTACTACTACTACTGCTGCTACTACTACTACAACTACTATTACTACTACTGCCACTACGACGGCTACTACTACGACGACTACTACGACGACCACTACTACTACTACTACTACTACTACTACTACTACTACTACTACTACTACCACTACTACTCCTACTACTACAACGAATACTACCACTACTACTGATACTACGACCACAACTACCACTACATCGACTACGACTACACCCACCACCACCACTACCACCACTACTACGACTACTGCTACTACTACTACTACTACTACTACTACTACTACTAGTACGACTACTTCCACTTCTACTACTACTACGACTGCTACTACCACTACTACTATTACTACTACTACTACTACTACTACTACTACTACTACTACTACTACTACTACTACTAGGACTACGACTTCTTCCTGTGTTACTACTAAGACTACTACTACTACTACCACTACTACTACGTCTACTGATACTACAACTTACTATTAAACTTCTATTTATAATTCTACCTGTACGTCTACTTCTACTTCTACTACTACTACTACTACTACTACTACTACTACTACTACTACTATTACTACTACTACTACTACTACTACTACTGCTGCTGCTACTGCTACTACGACCACTGCTGCTACTGCTACAATGAAAATTAGTAAGACTCAAAACTACTACTACTACTACTACTACTACTACTACTACTACTACTACTACTACTACTATACTACTACTACTACTACTACTAGCACCACTACTACTACTACTACTACTACTACTACTACTACTACTACTACTACTACGACTACGACTACTACTACTACTACTACTACTACTACTACTACTACTACTACTACTGCTAACAATAGTACGGCGACGAGTACTACTACTACTACTACTACTACTACTACTACTACTACTACTACTACTGCTGCTACTACTACTACTACTACTACTACTACTACTACTACTGCTACTGCTACTGCTGCTGGTGCTGCTGCTGCTAACAACACTACGACCATAGTCCGACGGCTTGGTCAGGCTGTGGCCCAACGTTTGGCCACATGGGCGTTTCCAAAAGGCAAGGGGGCGGTGGTTCGACAAATGCGGTTTCTGTACTGACCTCGATGATATACTTCTCCAACCCTGCGCACTCACTGCCACACGGCGGCAGCAGCACCAGCAAGTTGGCAACAGCGAAAGCAGAGCGACGGCAGACATCTGCCACACCGTCCGACTCACATACCTCACCCCGCCGTTGTGGTACAGAAGACGGCAGCACGTAATGGCAACCGACACGGTGTACTAAAGAACTGAAGCAACACCAACATACCAGGCAGCCTGCAACCACCCAAGCAGGCAGGCAAGCACCCTCACCTCCTCCACATCCTCATCCTGAACTCCGAATACCAATTCGCATTCACAAAGTGACCATAAGGCCCCCTCACCAACCCTCGCATGGCTCCCCGCACACCCGCTCATTCTAGACGTTCGCCCTGCCGCCTGCCCACTCATCTTCCCCTATATTAATTTGTGTGGGGAGACTATGGGTGATGGAAGAACCTCTCCCAGACGCAAGCTGTTTTGCTCAGTCCTGCCCGCCCTCCCAATGCACAAGTAGTACCCGAATCTCAGCATGTTCAGCGGTCGTCGTTGGATGGCCATCTACAGAGAACTAGTACAGACCCCAGGTGCGCGACGCTGGGGCGAGGTGCGCCACGCGTGGCAGGCACGCCACTCACACCAGGCGTGCCAGGCGCCCATGGGGTCCAAGCGTGTCATGCACGCCTGGTGCGTCACGTGCTCCACGTGCTTCACGTGAGCCAAGCGTGCCGCATGCTCTAGCCGCGCCACGGTCGGGGCACGCGCATAATGTGCCAGGTGCGCCCGCGCACGTCGGGAAGCATGTCGGCCCCCGCCATCATTGTCCAAAGTCAAGGCACAATCGCGGCGGGGTGGCCGTCACGATGTCTGGTGGGCCTGCACACAGCAGGCAATACGCCAGCACCCCCGCCGCCCGTGTCAAAAACGAATGCAGAATGACGGAGTGTCCGCGCATGATCCAAATGTAGCCGAGAAATGTAGTTTGCATTGGCTTCTGATAGGGATGGTAGTCCTGCATACAGCAGGCGGTGAACATTAAACAAGAGCAGTGATCAAGGAGGGACGGGAGGGCAACTAGAGGTCAACGTTGGCACTGGCCGCCATAGGTTTTGGTCCCGGATGGCCGCGGACCACCTCGACCAAGCCTGGCTGCCACACGCCGCCTCATCAGCTCGACTCTCCCTTCCACCTACTCTCCTCTTGCCATCGACCGCTGCCACACCTTCGAAACGGGGACTGGGGCGGGCGAGCAGGGAGGCATGGGAGGTCGCCGTAGGCGCTGGCAGCCTCACAAGTTTGTCTCTCCCACTCCCAGCCTCATCCATTCATTTGCCCTTCAGAGCGCACCCTCCTCTCCCCCACCCACCACGCTTCTGCCGCGCACACCCGGGCTCGCAACTCGGACCCTAACCGGTTCTGCTTCCTCGCTAGACTCACTTCCTCCCCACCACTGTCGAGCACCGTCCGAAAATCTATCAGGCGTGACTACATCAGTTTCCGCCTGCACCACCCCCTCCCACGCCCGTCCCATTCCATGAGAGCTTCTGTCGCAGTGCCTCCGTCGTCCCACCGTGTTGTCGTCCCCATTCCTCTTCCCATCACCTCTTCACATTTCCTTGAGAGCTGTGTTCCTCCCTCTCACCAGGAAAAAGCCGCGGGCAGGGGTACCCAATGCATCAGGTGTGACCATCGACGGTGCCTCAAGCTCGAAGCTCGGAGGGAGAGGGGGAGGGGCTGTAGAGGGAGGAGGGAGGGTGGCCATCCCTCCCAGAGGCGGCGGCGCTGGCCTGCACCTTTCGGTTCCCCGGAGCGGAGAATCCTGGAGGTCTCCGCGGACGCCACGAGAAGAAACAGGCCTGCCCTCGCTCCCATCCCCAAAGTTTCCTCCTCAATATCGTGAATTCCCCTCCCCGCCCCCCACCCGATTCAAATCCCTGCCAAGCCTCCTCCTCCTCCTCCTCCTCCTCCTCCTCCTCCTCCTCCTCCTCCTGCTCTTCCTATTCCTCAACATCCTCATCCTCATCCTCATCATCACCATCATCAGCAGCAGCATCATCATCAGCATCATCATCGTCATCATCATCAGCATCACCATCATCATGAGCATGTTCATCCCCATCCCCATCATCATCAGCAGTCGCACCGTGCTCATCGACAACAAGAACAATAACAACAACCACAACAACAATAACAACAACCACAATCGTTGGAAGACTGTTCGCCCTTATCTGCTCGAGTGTCCAAGAACGCTTATTTCCCAAACCCTCGATACCAGCCCTGTTCGTCTTCGATCGAATCCCTTTGGGGGGGTATACCTTTCTTCCCTGCAGGCCGGGCCCCGTCAAGCGGCGGGGCGGCCGCGGACCGCCGGCCTGGCCAGCGGCAGCGCTGATCGGCGGGGCGGCCGCGGACCGTCGTCCCGACCCCCAAGAGGGACGGAGAGGGGACCGACCACGACGACGATGACGACGACGTCGACGACGACGGCGACGACGACGACGACGGCGACGGCGACGACGAGCGAAAGCGAGAGCCAGAGAGATCGACAGCAGGGCCACGAAGGGCCCGAAGTAGGCCACGAAAGGCGACAGCGGGGACTCGAAGGGAATGCGTATGGGGCCACGAAGAGCGCGAACGAGCGGGGACCACGAAGGGCAGATACTGCGGGGCCACAGAAGGCAACGATGGGGCCACAGAGGGTAGCAACTGGGCCACGTAGGACAGTGAGGGGGCCACAAGCGGTGACAGCGGGGCCACGAAGGGCATGCACATGGGGCCACAACGGGCGCGACTCCTGGGTGCCTGGGTGTCGGGAGCGCGACGCTTGAGCAAATTACAAGAAATTCCAACGCAAGGGCGCTATTCTTCAGTGAACTGCAAGCAACTCTCTAGAGAGAGCACGATTCCAGACCGCCGGGAGAGCGATGCCTGAATAAATCGTGAGAAGACCCAAGCGACAGCGCGATTCCTAAATTAAAAATGCGAGGACGTCTCGGGCGGGAGCGGGGGTCCTGGCTACATTGTGAGGAGGTCTCAGCCGGGAGCCGTTTTTGTTGCAACCAGGGGGCAAGGGGCACAGCTAGGGCATCAAGATTTCCCTGTCAGAAAACCGGGTGCGAGCGTCGAGGGGCCCACTTTGATTGAGAAAAACAGCATGCGCCGGTGAAGGGGGATCAACAATAATCATTTTTCAGAAGTGACAACTCAACCACAACAACAGCAGCGGCAGCAACAACAACAACACCAACATCAACACCAACAGCAACATCAACGAGAACAACCACAACCACAACAACAACAACAACAACAACAACAACAACAACAACAACAACAACAACAACAACAACAACAATTACTAGCACGTGGGGACACTCCGTTCTCACCAGTGCCAGGGTTTTCATACGAGCCCGCCAATACCCCCACTTTGTGGGGGGGCCGGTTCAAGCTCTACCACATTTCCAAACGACTCTTCGCCACCACCCACACCCAGCTTCCCGCCCTATGACGTTCGGACACTTCACTTCGTGGCCTGCGGACGACCGTGGCTACTACACTGGCGCATGGGTACAGTGACTTGTTGTGGTAACATTTTCTGGACGCTAGCTTAGTATACGACTTTTCCCCCTGTTCCAAAACAGTACTGGTTTTTCGAGGACCTACGGTGCGATTCGTATGATTTTATGTTGCGCGGTGCTAAAATTCCTAAGAAACCCAATGGTTTTTGAAGATTTCGGCGTGCGCGCGCGAAGAAAAAACGAATGTGTCCCGCATGGTATTATTTGACAGGGATGATGGCCCTGGCAGGTGCGCAACCGTTGTTGGAGAAGTTCGAAGCACGTGAAAAAGTTGCTCGCAAAAGCCCGTTTGACAGAAATGTTTAAAAGTGTTGGGTTTCCTACAAATCCGCAAGAGCGCGCGGGATGAAATTTTGACATTTTTTGGGAAAAACCATTGGTTTTTTATGTTTTTTTATGTTAAAATCGCTACGAACACTAAGGTTTTGGAAGGATTTCGTCTTGCGCGCGCGAATGTCCACTTTACCTCATTTTTTGCAAGGGATTCTTGAAGTTTGGTTATGTTAGAACAAGAAATGTCCACTTTGCCTTATTTTTTGCAAGGGAAAACCGCCCGTAACAAAACAACCGGATCCGGACCAACCCGTTTTGCCGGAGACTTCCTCACGAAAATGATGAAAACATGGCTGCGGCCTAGGCGCGGCGAGGGGGCCGTGCACCAGGGGCCCCAACAATAATTATTCTTTAGGAGTAATAATGTTCAACAACAACACCAACAACAACAACCACAACCACAACCACAACCACAACCACAACCACAATCATAACCACAAAAACACGTTTATCCAAATATCCAGATCCGCCATTCGCATCAGCATCATCAACATCAAACCATTGTCACCACCGATATACTCATCCGTATCATCACCAGCACCATCATCATCATCATCATCATCATTGCCATTATCACCGTCAGAATCATCGTCACAATCTCCACCAGCACTATCGACAATAAGTTCCCCAGTATCCTCTCACATCAGGAATCATTATCGATCCCTCCTCCTCCCACGCCAAGGCCATCCTCCCACATAAAGCGGCGCGCAAAGGACACGCGACAGGACATAAGACTCTTCCGACGCTCAAAAGAACATAGCGGCACGTTCCGAGCCCGCGGCCGCGGTCATCGACGGCCGACCCGCAGCCTCGCGAAGGGGGGCGCACACAGGAGAGGACGCCAAGGGTGTACAACCAGCCGCGTTATCCACCGCGTGAGAACTGCAGCATGGCGCGCCGCCCGCGCCCACCCCCTTTTCCCCAGGGGAGCGATGGCGCGACCGGTCGCCATGGGAGAGGACCACAAGACAGGGGCGTGGCCGCGGACATCGCAAACGAAGGAACGCGCAGACCACCCTCCCACGGCGAGACGACCTGTCGCAATGGCACAGAATCAAGGAACAGGGGCACGGCCGCGGACATCACAAACGAGAAGACACTCAGACCAGCCTCCCGCGTCAGGCCTAAGGTAAGCATAACCTGGGACCACCCAGGTCTGCCGCACAAAGGTGACCATGGTCACCTGCGTGCACGCGTTGGGCGTTGCGCACAATTCATCAACAAACAATTCCCAACGCCAACCTGTAGTTTGGATGGTTGTTTAATGCCATACGCAAGACCAAAAGGCGACTAGCTTACTGCGAGCACTCGAAAAACGGTCCACGCGCGCACCCGCGAGCATTGGGCATTGCGCACAGCCCCTCGTTCAAAGTACTGAAGGCCATGCTATGTTCGAAATCAAGTCATTCACCGCTAGGGAACACTTAAATCACAGGCCAACATGGCGACTTCTCGATTCCGGTCTCTACAAAAACGCCCCACGCCTGCACGAACGCGGGAGACCACGGTCACCCCCGCGGCCCCGCGCGTTGGGCGTCGCGCACGGAGCCCAGCGTAAAGAAGATGTCCAACCGAAAGGATGTCAGTTTCGAATTGCAAACGGTCACAACACAGGCACCACCACTCTCTTTCAAGGCCAACATGGTTTCTTCTCTAATGTGGGTAATACACAGACGCTACACCCGCGCGCACGTGCGAAGCTTTCCATGGCCACACGCGCGCGCGTCAGGCGCTGCGCACAGCCCATCACAATCGAGATGGAAGCCCAGCATACTTAAATTTCGAAGTCCATTGCATCACCGCTACAGCAACACTTTAGTTTCCAGGTCACCATGGCGACGTTTCTCTCGTAGGCAATACAAGAACGCCACACGCGCGCGCGTTGGAAGCTCTGCTCAGAACGTAATGGTAAGCACGGACACACCCAACCATGTTACCTTGGCCATGATATAAGTCACGGCTACAAACAGATTTGGTTCCAAAGCCAACATTGCGAATTGCCTAGCCTTGTCCACCACGAAAGCGCCACCCGCGCACACCCACACGATAAACATTGTGCAATGCCCGTCATAGAGAGGGCACATACTATGAACTATTTGGAATTCGAGCTCCGCTCTTTCGTTGCTACGGCAGCTTGTTTCCAAGCCAACATCGCGACTTCCCTTTTCTGCGCAGCGCAAGAACTCTCCATTTGCGCACCCGCGCGTTGGGCGTTTTCTTTTGAAACCCAGTCTTTCAAGATTGACCGAGTTTCGCTCGTGGAAGCGCATGGAGGCTCTGAGTTCGGCGAAGCCGTGCGTGTCTGAGAATACCCGGACAGCGGATGACGCTGGCGTGGACGGAATGAGAACGGGCCACAAGGGCTAGGGACATGGAGCAAAGGGAGGGAAGCAAATGGAAGGACAAGAAAAAGGAGGTGGACGGGATGAGGATGCGACGGCGTGGGGGGCAAGGAACAAGAGGTGGAGGGAAGGCTAGACCCAACGGAAGACACATGAAAAAGGATAAGGAAACGACGGAATGAAACGCAAACCCTACGAAACGCTGGGGGGGGGCCTACGCGGCAGGGCCTTGGGTAGGCTTCGGGGGCGGTCCCAAGGTAACCTAAGGGAAAAAAACCCGGGGCGGGACTGGAGTGGGCATTCCTCGGGGCCCTTGAAGCTGCTGGCGACAATGCCGAAACTGGCAGCCCCCAGGGGACGCGAGCTCCCACATGATTCCACCAAATCGTCGCCTCCACTGCCCAGGAGCCCACCCAAGCGAAACCAATGTGGAGGACGCCAAAAATATGTTTTGCACGCATCGCGACCTCTGCCCGGGTGCGACGACGAATGTAACACAACAATGCCCTTGATGCGGCAGGGCCCGCCCAATAATCAACTCGGACAATTTTTTCGGGGGGGGGGGCACGGCCGCGAAAACTCCCGCGACGCGGCAGCCACCACACTGCGAGATCATTCAACGGCAGCGTGAAGAACAGAAACGCACAGCGGTGCCCATAAAGGCGCACGCCGCAATGCGTACATCGACCCTAGTCGGCAGAGCCCCTCGGGTCGAACAAGAAGCTGCGTGGGGACGGGATGCCGCGGGGACTAATATCAACGGAAAACGGAAGAGGC